>PVHY01000718.1:0-35271 GCA_004024945.1 Uropsilus gracilis | reverse complement strand
ATCTTCTAGGTTGCTGGCTCCTTGATTAAAGCGCACCTTAAAGATTCAGTTCCTGTCTCTGCTTTATTGGCCTTTGGTGGTGACAGGTAGCATGAACTCTAGTCATCCAGTTACACCTGGAGTCTATCAAAAACCTCCCACTGATGTGTAGCAAGAACATCTTGATCCTGGCTATCCAGGGGAGAATCCAGAGCCTGGGGGTTGGGGGTATGAGGACTGACCACCTCAGCCTCCCAGTGGACTCCCCTTGTCCCTTCTCTTTCATCTGTCCACAAGTAAAACAACAGAATAGACTATGAAAATGCAAAGGGGCTGTGAGCCTGCTGGCCAAAACATGGGCCAGGAGGACACCAATGAGTGACTGGCTCATGGGAAGTAAATAAGAGATGGACAAGGTGCAAGGGGGAAGCCGAGATGGACAAGGACTGAGTCCCTGGATGGTGCTGTCAGTCACCAAACAAGAGTTAGTTCCTATTATGCATCAAGAGCAACAGCAGCTAAAAGGCGAGAGCAGAGAAGGGTGTGGTCCTAAGACACAGAACAAAAGTCGAAAAGGAAACCACACTGTGAGCTGCAGAGAGACACAGACAGACAGACAGATGGTCAGACAGAAAGAGCAGA
This sequence comes from Uropsilus gracilis, assembly GCA_004024945.1. Lineage (NCBI taxonomy): Eukaryota > Metazoa > Chordata > Mammalia > Eulipotyphla > Talpidae > Uropsilus > Uropsilus gracilis. The sequence goes on along the minus strand of PVHY01000718.1, from coordinate 34,650 downwards.
GCTAGGGAGACAGAGAGACCCAGCGACCTAGCAATCAGATAATGCAGGAGGGCACAGGTATTCCAGGCATCCAGGCAGATGTCAGTAGTAGGACCGGAGAGGGAGCATCAGATAGCAAGGATGCACAGGCTGAGTCAGGAGGCAAGCCAGCAAAATAGCCACGTGGCTTAGGTGGGAAAAGCTGGGCCATGATGAAGAGGCCCCCGACACAGAGAACCCCACCTCTGTGAAATACACCCAGAGAAAAACAATCACCAAGTGGGTTTCCCCAGGCAGGAAAAAAAAAAAAAAGCCCAATGGCCACGGAAAGATTAAGTTACAAACACAAACCCACTCTCCACTGGCAGGAATGGATTCCCAATAGGCTCCCAGGAAGCAGGTGACCCCACCTGCTAAAAGTCTAGCCAGGTAATGTGTGCCAAGTGCCCACACCTGGTTCACCAGCAGAAAGGCGGCCCCCCTGGAGGGGTCACCGGGGTGGGAGGCCCCACTTTGGCCAATGGGGGGTTCATAGGGCTTTCTTGACAATATTGGGGTGCCCATGAGAATCATGCCCATGAGAACCATTTGACTTTTAGGGTTCACTCCCTGGGGTGACTTTGGGCAAATAGGGGAGCCCATGGGAATAGTGGGGGGCCCACCTTGACTTTTTGGGTTCATTATGCTGTCAATGCTTCAAAAATGTTGCAGGACCCCATTTTCATTTTGGAGGTTCATATAATAGGGCCCCACTTAGTACTTTGGAGGTCCCATATCAGTCTCTGTGGCATCACAAAGTGAGGACTTCCCTGGCATATTGGCCCTCATTTTGGCCTTGGGTTTTTTTCTTGCAATTGGGGCTCCCCTGAGCAAAGAGGATTCCCAGCTGAGCTCAGCTGCTGCCAATGGAAGGTATAATCGCTGCTCATTGAATGGGTGCCTTGCAATCTCAATCTTCATTAGTGTCAGGTGGGTAGCAAAATCACCAGTGTTGAGGGAGGGTGTTGATGGTCATATTGGTCATTGTCACCAACAGGGCAGCAAGATGAAAGACTGACAATTGTCCATCTCTGGTTGTGATGGTTCATGTTATGTGTCAACTAGACTGAGCATCACGGTGCCCAGAAAAGTGGTGCTGGCTTTTCCTGGCTGTTTAGGATCAAGTTTAGCAGTGCAATGGGTAGGCTGAGGTGAGCCTTGCCTCCCTCCTGGGATTGGGATTCAGGCAACCAGCTGAAGGTCTGACACAATTGCAATGGTTCATCCTCCTCAAAGAAAGAATTTCCTCTTTCTGACTCTCATAGACTGAGATATCAGCTACCCTCCCCCCCAAACTGCAACTGTTTGTAAGAACCCACATATCCTTGTGGCTCTCAAGTGGGCTCGTTCTTACAGTGGAACCACACCATTGACTCTACTGGGTCTTACCTGGCTGACTCCCTCTGTGGATACAGAAGCCAATTCTTTCAAATAAAACACACCCTCTAGAATCTACTCTGCAGTGTTATGCAAGCCATTCTTAAGACCTGTTTTCTATTCTGAGGTATTGGCTATTGGAATTGGCTCTTTGGGATTTTCTGCCTATTTCACCATCTCAGCTGTGACCGGAGCAACTTTATTTATTTTACCTCTAGTTTTTATGTCTTTTTCAACTTCATCCATGAGCTATGACTTCTAGTAGGATACTGATTAAGTTGCACCAGAGGGGACCTTGCTTTCTTCTTTCCAACTTTGGAGGGAAAGCATCTCATTTCTCTCCATTCAGTAGGACAGACGTTCAGTTTGGAATCAAGCTGAGGAAGTTCCCCTTTATTTTTTTCTTTATTTATATATAAACTCCACATCATTGTAATCACAGGAATTTACCCCTCCACCCTTCCCTCCATTCTCCCCCTTGCCCTTCTGCTCAAAGTTGTGTGCTTGTTTGGTGCTTAGCTTGTTTTGACTTTTCCTCAAGGCTTTTGTTTATTTTTCACTATATCCCATATATTAGTGAAACCATTTGGCTTCTGTCTTTTTCTTTTTGACTTGTTTCTGCTAATATAATTTCTTCTAAGTACATCCATGTTGTCATAAAATCATCGAATTTGTCATTTTTAATTGATGAGTAAATTTCCATCATGTATATATACCACATTTTTTTCATCCAGTCATCTGTTTTGGGGCATTTAGGTTGCTTCCATGTCCTTGCAATTATAAATTGTGCTGTAGTAAACATCCAAACACAGGTGTCCCTTTGTACCCACATTGAGGTCTCTTTTGGGTAGATAGACCTCTACCCAAAGAGGGACCCAAGAGAGCAATTGCTGGGTCAAAGGTAGTTCCATTTTCATTAATTTGAGGGTCCTCCACACAGCTTTACATATTGGTTGGACTAGTTTACATTCCCACCAGCAGTGTAGTAGTGTTCCTTTCTCTCCACATCCTCGCCAGCACTTGTTGCCCGTTCTTTGGATGTGGACCATTCTTACTGGTGTAGTTCCCCTTTAATCCTAGTTTGTTGAGTGATTTCAATGATAAACAGATGTTCAATTTTATCAAATGCCTTTTCTGCCTCAAAAGCAGGATGCTATGATTTTCTCTTTGACTTGTGGATGTGGGTGACAAACGTTTCCACTCAAGGACTGCTTGTCTTATGATATTGTGATGAATAACAAATACCTCTAGCAGGTGAGTCATTTAACCTCTCAGAGTCTTTATTCTTCTGCAAAGTGGGAGTATTGAGGGTCCCTTTCTCGTTACTTTGCAGGGTTGTTGTGAGGCTGTCTAGGAAAAGACAGGACACATGAGGGGTTTTTTGCTGTGGGGAGAGCAAATATCTTTCTGCATTTCCTGCGGGGCAAGGAACCCCTTTCTGTCAGCTGCACTGGTGGCTGGGAAATAGAGCAGTGTGTTTTGCACAGGGGAAACCTCAAAAAGAGGAATTTTAAAAGTGGTGTCATTGAGTTTATTTTAAAGAATTAAGTAAAAACCACCCTCAGGGTTGAGAGAGTAAGGGCACTTTAGGGTCTGGATGATTACTGGGAACTGACCGTTGTTGCTCCGTGGCGGTGGCCCTGGATGTGGGTCTTTGCTGTGTTTCTTTCTACCACAGTTCCTAGTCTGAAGGCTTTGTTTTGGACTCCCAGACAAGCCAGTTGCCACCTGATCACATTTGATGTATTGATTTCTCCCTCTTCATGCACTTTTACATAAACATAGTGGTATTAGCATTTCAAGATTGCTTTGTGTTAGAGGTTGAAGTTTTATTCAAAAACAGGATAGTGGCTGCAAATTTGCTAGGTAATGATGGAACTGTCTCCCCTAACTGCAGACATGGCTGCTTCGAACTGTATTTTCTTCTACTTTTGCAAGTAGGACCACTGGGAGCAGCTTAGCGAAAGATGAGAACAAAGGCAGAGAAAGTTTTGTTTTCTGGATGTTGAATGTTCTAAAGAACATTAATTGAATTAGACATTTTTGTCATCAGTTTTTCTGTTTGCTTAGCCTTGATTTTTAAAATTCAAGTTGGCATATATTTAATTCAGAACATCCAAAGCAAAATATAGTGGTGATACTGAATTGAATGTCATTGCAATGTTTTCTAGAATAATTGTATTTTCAAGATGCATTTACTAAAACTCAGGGAAAATTTTGCTTGTTTTCTTTCATTTTTAATGTGTTAACCTATTCCTAAAAGCAATGAAAGCTGATTTCATCAAATCATACCAGGTCGTATTGATTCTAATCATATTATTTCATTTGTGATCGTATTTAACATGGCACTCTCCTACTATATAAGTAAACTTCTTTAAACCTTATGAAAATATCAATGTCAAAACACTTGGAGATTTTTTTCTAAACAGCTTAAGGAAATTGTAACCAAAAGTATTGAAAACCACTGTTCAGTAGTCGTCAAATTGTGGTCTGATGTCTAACTAGATTGTAAAAAATCACCAAAGGTGCTAGTTAAAGAAAAAAAAAATCCAGACTCTACTACATGCCTATTGAATTAATATTTCTGGAGAAAGAAGAAACTTTTGTCATCAGTTTTTCTGGTTTTGTTTTGATTTTTTTGTTGTTGTTTGTGTTTTAAAAAAAGGAAGTGTCTAGTCTTGCAAAAGTCAGTACTTGAAATTCTTTTTATGAGTCCAGGTAAACTTTATTTATCTGAGTTTATTGTACTGAAATTGCCTGAACCTAAACAAGAAAAAAAAAAATTTTTGACAGTGGAGCTCACACATCTCTTGATTAAGCTGTCCAATTTGTAGACTAATTAATTTGGAGATAGGATTTCAATTATTGCTTTTGATGGTCCTGGACTTTGGATTAAGCAATAAGATGTTTGGCTCTAGGAGAACATTTCTGCTGCTGGAGGCAGGGGATATATGCCACTGTGGGTACATTTTTTTGTTATTGCTGTTTCCCAGAGTACTTTTTATTATTGTTAATTATAGTAAATTGTTATTGGATAGCATTTGTTGATAACATTATATGTTTCAAGTGCACAGCATTATAATTTGACATCTGTATCTATACAGAGACTGCCACGTAAAGTCTAGTCATGTTCACCACCATATTCTCACTTCCCTGTACCTATTTCAGCTACCTTCAAACCTCTCCCCGCTGGTCACAACCAATCTGCTCTCAGTAGTTAAAACTTCATAGTTATTTTGTCTGTCAATTTGCTTTCTTTCCTAACTTATCTAGGTATGAGTGAAATCACATGATATTTGCCTTTCTCTGATTTGTGCCAAAATTTTACAAACCAGTTTGGTTGCTTTACTCTAGTGGCTTTACACCATTTAGGCTTTGTTTTCTTGCTAAATTGAAATGAGGTCTGTTTAGCCATGTACATGTGGGCTTCCACATCAACAGATAGGGCCTTCATCCTTGAACCTCCACCTCTTGATCTTTCAAGCTCAGGCAAACACTTCCCTTCACTGGGCCTTCCTTACAGCAGCTGGCATGCTGCACTTAAGATTTGAGACTTAAGTAGAATCTTAACTCCATGAAGTTAGCATTCTAGCAAGCCCACATCTGATGAAATAAGTGAGAGGGAAAAGTTGCTGGGAGAAAATACTAACTTGGCACTTATTTGGGGTGAGGATGATTTTAGGGTTAATTAAAGATACTGCTAATAAAAATCTAACAGCACAGTGAATGCAGGATGGGGCCCAAAGACAGCAGTCCCTGGTTCTGAGTCCTTTGTTAGCAGCAGTGTTGATTTAACCCAGTTACCCAGCCTTTCAGGCCAATGTTCTCTATCATTGAGTTTCATTAAACAAATAGCATCAAGATTTCCTAGAAGTTTTAAAATTCTCAATCTCCATTTTCACTAGAAATGTTTTTTGATTCACTCCAGTGGAAAAAACCCCAAACCCTCTGCATTTAAAAACAGGAGCCTAGTGACAATCCACATGGAAAGAGAAATTAATGCCATTAGCATTAAAAAATCTCAATGGCAATATTTCCTGAACAACGACTCCCATTGATGGCAAGAGTGGGGCATTTGTGCCTTTGGCCAGTTAAACAGACATCACTTTATTCTTAGCAGCTGTGATCCTTAATTGGAAAAGGGACGGGTCCAAAATGATAAAGGGAAATGACATCGCTGTGCTGAACATCAGCATGGAGCTATGGAGTCAGGCAGCCTTAGCTTCCTGGATACTGCCTCCCTGGAGTCAAGGAATTTGCCCTTTGGAGGCTGAAGCATGATAATGACTCAACTTTTGCTTTTTGGGGATTTGCCTAAAAAGCTTCCTTTTGCTTCTCATTCCTTCTTATTACTTTTACTTCTGTTGCTACAAAGAGTAAAGGGGGGTCTTAGTGATAGACACAAACTGTCTCCCTGCCCCCTTGAGCATAACTTAAACAGCTCTCATAGTTTCCATTTCCAAATCATTTTGGGAGAGGAGAAAGCAGAGGAGAGTACATTGAGTCTTTGTTCTAGCATCTAAGTCCTGAAAAGAGATGATTCTCTGAATTGACTGAGAAAGGGGTCTCTGTTCTTGACTGCCCCCTTGGTGAAGAGAGTTCAAGTAGAAGCCCAGATCCCTTTCAATCTCCCACTTCAGGGCCCTGGACCTCTAGGGAGTCTCTCTCCAGTCTACGTCCCACTCTAACCCTCTTTCCACCTTGGTTTATTTCTTAGGACAGCAACTTTTTCCCTAGAACCTTATAAAGGCCAGGATTTTTCTGGAATTTGTCTGATTCCTACGTACCTAGAGGAGTACCTGATATATTGTATGTGCCCACACTGAATGGCTGAATATAGAATGTCCTACAAGTAAACACTTTATTCAGTATGTGATAAATGAGTGGATGAGTTATTAAGAAAGTCCTCTGGATTTCTGCTCCTCCTTTGATTTTTATTCTGGCAGGACACAGAAGTAAACTGGTCTGCCATTTGGTGCCTCAAACAAAGTCACCAATCTCTAGAGTGCTTCCTCAATCTCAGGGTGATTTCCACACCCTCCACTTCCCTCCCTCTCCCTCTTCTCCCCCCTTCTCTTCTCCCCCTCCCCAATGTCCTGCCTCCTCCCTCCTCTCCCCTTCCCCTGAGAGGAAGGCTGCTGAACACCAAAGAGACATGTGCAGATTTGCAGTGATGTGCCTCTGGCTCTCTCATTTACCACGAGGTCTGGGCTTGGATTCTCTTGGCTGCTTTCTTTCCTCCTATCCTCCCTAGGGATCTAACCCACATCCGAGTTAAGTGTTAAAGCGCAAAGGCTTGGAACAAAGCCATCCACTTGGGAAGACCCTTCTAATCCAGCAGCTCCTAAGGCTTCCTACACTTTCTAACCACCGGGAGAGCTTTTATCCAGGCCTCAAAGCAGCATCTCTGGACCCAGCCCACATCAGAACCATTGGAACAACCTCTTGCTGAGTGTAGCCAGAGCGAAGCACCACTCTTTTCTGCTGCCCATGCCCAATCAACAGATGGGAAACCTGGACTCCGAGGCATTATGTGCTCTATACCCAGCAGCCACACCCTGCGTCACTGAAAACAATAGAAATGTATTCTTCCAGACTTCTGCAGGCTGGAAGCTAGAAATCAGTATTGTTGAATCAAAACCAAGGTGTTGGCAGAGCTGCAATTCCTCTAAGGTCTCTTGGGGGAGAATTGCCCTCCTCATATCTTCCAGTTTCTGGTGGTTGTGAGCATTCCCTTCCTCTCCCTGGCATCGTCTTCCAGTCCTTGGCATTCTCTTCCTCTCCTTGGCATCCTCTTCCACTTCTTGGCATTCCCTTCTACTCCTTGGCTCATTACAAGCCTTTCCCTTATACCTAAGACTAGCCCAAGAGCATCCATCCTCAAACCTCTCTCTTCAAATTACTCCCTCCTCTCTGTATATCTGACATCGCCCCCTGCCTAGCATTTTAAAAGGTATGTGCGATTGCATTTAGGACCCTCTCAGCTAATCCTGAACAATCTCCTCATAGCACAATCTTTAGTCACACCTGCATTTACCCTTTTCCCACAAGGTAATGTTCACAGCTTTACATGACCACCTGGTATCATTGGGTACCATCAGCAGACCACTGATGTAAGGCCCAATCCTGTCCTGTTACAGGGTAGGTTGAAGGTAACTGCAAGCCCCCCCTAAGTGGGCTCTGCCATCCACAGCGGCAGGACAAAACATAGTGATTATGATCTTCAACAGCAAATAATTTTAATACAATTAGTATTGAACAGAGAAGGAAAAACATATATTTAAAACAGTTTTCACAGGAAACACTCAAAGTTAGCCATCCCCTTGTGGGTCAATGCCCAACCAAACAAGGTTGACCCCAAACAGGGCAGTTGAGGCCCAACAACTGGCCACAGTCGAAGGCACCTTCTGGTGGGGATCCACAGGGAAAGGCCAGAGGGCGCCAGGCAAGTCTGGAAGGAAAATAGCAACATTAAAATATAAGTCAAGAGAAAGGCTGCCATCGCCAGCACCCCCAACGAGTCTCTCGTCTACGTTTGTTTCAAGTGTTTTCTTCCATGTTCCCCAAATCCTTGGTACCAATTCAAGGCCGAGAGACAAGTATAGCCTTTTCACATGTCTCTGCCTTTTTTTTTTTTTTGAGACTAGGTCTTGCTATTTTTGCCTGTGGAACCACAGGCTCACATTGCCCGGGGTACTACAGACTCAAGCAATCCCCAACCTTAGCTTCCCAGATAGCTGGGATTACAGGCATGCACCACCACGCCCAGCTACATTTTTTTGGAACTAGGTCTTGCTACGTGCCCCCGGCAGGACTCGAACCACAATCCCTGGCCCCAGCCGCGGCTTCCTAGGCTGTCACTTACAGGTATGCGCCACCATGCCCGGTCTTTTTCACATGTCTCTGCTCCATATACCTTCTCCAGAGGCCTCCTTGCACTCATTCTTTCCTTCTCCTTGTCTTCTCTCTTCCCTGCCCATGCCACCCTTCCTCGGGGAGGGATAGTTACCTGGAACCTCCCCTTTTCCTGGGGCTTGCCCTCTTATAAGATCACATAGCTGATACTTATCAGGATTGCATAGGGGTCCTGCTTTCCAGTTTTTTCTTTGACTCCCATAAGGAAAGGTCACCAAGATGTGACAGTGACCTGACCAGGAGCTTGTCAGCCTTAATTAATTAACATTGCATATTAAAGTCATCCAGTATTTGTCTTTCTCTTTCTGACTTGCTTCCCTGACGCTCCTTTTATTTGTTCTAAATGGTAACATTTCGCTTTCCTTAGAGTCCAATGGTATTTAACTGTGGCTACACCTACCTTCTTGTTCCATCCTTTCATCCACCAGCACTTATGTATCTTTCTGAACTTTGCTGTGGTAATAGTGTTGTAATTAACACTGTGAGGCACATCATTCTTTTAACAGATGCTTTCTTGCTCTTTAGATGATGCCCCAAAGTGGGACTGCTGAATCCTATTTCAATTTTAGTGTTTTAAGTTAGGTACAAACCATTTTCCAAAGTGGATACACCAGTTTACTCTTGCGCCAGTGATGTAATGGGCTTCTGTGTGTGCTGCTTTGTGTTGTTTCACTAATGAGTTGTTTTGAATGGCTGCTGAGAAAACCAGCCTGAACTAAGCTCACACGGGCCATGGAGCTGTGACATTTGTAGCAGGGAACAGCTTTCTCAGCCCATCAGGAGTGAAAGCTGAGCTCCAGCCTGGGTCTCCAGCCACACCAGGCCCACACATGCCACCACAGAGGCGCAGGCCCTCCTCGAGCTGCTTGAAGGGCTCCTGGCTCAGGCTTCCCAGGAGCAGCTGCTGGTCCTGTAGGCATCCGAAACCTTTGAACAGAGCCCCTGAGATGTCTGCCGGACTTAGAAGGAAAACTCCGCAGCTCTGAACTCAGGGCATGAAATGGCCTTAGAAGGGAAGATGAGAGGGAGCAAGAAATGGCAGAGGACCCTGGATGAAAGGAGCAGCTATCTGTAGGCTCAAGGCAGCAGGAGAAGAGTGCTTTTGAAAAGATAAGGAACCACTTCAAATTAGTGGACTTCAAACAAAATATTTAAAAAATACATCAGGGGACATACTTGCAAAGACAACTGGCTAACATGAAGACCTGGAGCCTCTCAGAAGGTGGATATGGGGAAACAGAGACTGTGTGAAGATAGGGGAGTTCAGTCCCTGCCACCCCACCAGGGCCTTGGCACTTGCTGAGGATGTAGGAGGTGATCAATCAATATTGTTGAATTTATCAGTGAGCGAATGACTCAACTGATCTGACTTTCATGAGTAGCCCTCTGGCCCTGTGGAAAGAGCTGGAAGATTAGAAACAGAGATGTGTGGATTCAAGACTCATTCGTGGTTCCTCTTACTGTGTGATTTCAATGTGTCCAGCCTCAGTTTTTTAACTGAAAAAGAAGTGCTTAATTATAATCATGGGCCTTGGTTGGGTGAGAATGAAATGAAGGAGCACATACAAGTTTTAGGTATACATTTATACTAAGGTTTTGATTCTCTTTTAGCACCCCCCCCCCTCCTTTTTTTCTTTCCCGGAGTTGGAGTTGTTGTAGCCATCCAACTCGTAGAATGAGAATTTTATTTCCTCAAAATTGGAAATTCTGATATTTAGCAATTCTGATATTTAGCAAAATAAGGCTAAATGGGCTAAATAAGGCTAAAAGAACTGCATGTGTCACTAATACACCTATGGAGGGGCTACTTGGAAACAGCAGAGAAGATGCCTCTGCTTTGTAGGTACCATTCTTATTCTGGACCAGAGCTCTGATTCTGTGATGTTACATCTTTACTTCTAGGCTTTTGTGCAATAGTGAGTTCTGTCTTGTGGGAAATTAACTGCAGAGAATCGGGTATTCATTTTATATCTAAATTAAGTTTTACTCAAATAGTCTTTCTTTAATTTCTATAACTTGTTCTTCAAATGCTCTTGGACAATGTTTTACTGTGGCTGCTTCCTCCTCCAATGAGTTTAGTAATTTGATCATTTTAGGTTGCACATGAGTCACTTTTTTCAACTTTTGGAAAATCATGTTTTGATACTATCTAATGGTCTCCATCTTTTGCCGGTGATGATAAGACAAAAACAGTATGTTTTTGTTACAGAAGTAGGTGAAGAATAAGCTAAAGCATGAACAATGGAAGCCCCATTTGCTCTCAGTTTTTGGGTCCATCCACTGCCTAATTATCTTCATTCATAACTTCAGATTCAACCTTTGCTTGTCACATTAGCTGCACCCAAAATCTGGTTCACATTTCATCTTTAACATTAGCAAGTAGAGGCTGGGGGGTATTACAAACAGTGGAAGTTGAGTTCATATAGCACCAATATGTTTATCTTGGGGTCGTAAGCCTCCCTCTCCATGTCCATGACTAAAGAGTATTACTTTAAAAGACATGTCTATACCTAGTTCTACTATGTGGAAATAGTCTTTAAAAATAACTCTTAACAATGAGAAGACCTATGTTTTGCACCTCCCAAAATGTTATGATGTGGGCAGTCCAGATTTAATTTGATAGCGAATGACACCACAAGCAATCAAATCTGTTTTCAGTTCTCAATGGCATATGGTTTTCATTTTCAAAAATGGTTTGTGGTTGCAAGGTTAATGCTCCTTTTCTGTCAAGGCCACAGTTTAGGTAGGATGGAAGAAGAAAGTTAAGAACCAAGAGCACATTTTAGCTGAATGAGTTCCCTTTTAAAAATTTAAAAGGATTCCTAGAATCCTTTTTTGGTGATCCTTTTTTTTTTTTTTTTTTTTGGCATTCCCCTTAGAATGTAATAGATTCTGAGAATGCAAACATTCTCAGAATTTTGAGGTGTATCCAGGATACCTCTCAGAATTCATTAATACTTGACAAAGAAATATTTTTATATCATTGCTTGAGGTTACAAATTTTCTATGTTATCAGAACAAATAATTTCATACATTGAGGAAAAATATTTTATTTCAGGCATATTAACAAATTGAAATTGTTAATATAAAAATCCTCATTATGCAGTTTACTGGTTATATAAATTGAATATATTTATTTAACTCTCATTTTTCTTAATTTCTAAAACAAGAGTAAGAATAACATTGTCTCATGCATTAAGGTTATATGGGAGTGCTCATATCAGGACAGTTAGAGGGAGAGCGAATGTGAAAAAATAGTAATTAATAAAATTTTCCAAGCATTAAGTTTGTAACAGAATCTTAGCATTCAGAGATTCTTTCTTTCCTACTGGGATTACAATGCATTTTTGTGTTATAAAATTATAGCAGTGACTTGAGTTTACATTTGAATATTTTTGGAAGCAACAAATTAGAAATTTGGCATTTCTATGTTGTTTCATGGTTTATTTTAGAAATATTCTCAACCTTTGGAATTTATCCAATTTTTAAGATTTCTTCTTCACCTGATATTTTCATGATGGGGAGTGATGATCTTACTTATTTTAAAAGAGTTCTCCTCTTCCAGCAATATTTTCAAGACTGGCTCTCATGAGAAATGACTTTTTGAAAGACATGTACATGATTTTAACTCTAGTTTTTAAGTAACTTCAAGGATAAAGGAGAAAAAAAAAACCCTTCTCTTACACCATAAAGAATCAATAATATAAATCGATGTCAAGGGAATATGTTAAGTGCTCACTACATCATTATGGAATGAATTTAGGCAAGGTTCCTTTTTGTTTCCTGTTTGGCAATAGTCAAGCTTCATCCTTTAGATCCATCACTCTGATATTTCACATGCTTGGTTTGGGTTCCTCTACAACATAAATGATATCTCTACATCATAAATATAACCATTAATAATCCGGTGAGTATTACATGAGAAAATTGTGGGAAGCATGTAAAGAAATTTTTTTTTAGATCACTGTCATTATTAAGGAATAGTAGAAGTGGACTGTAGCAATAACAAGTAAAGCTAAGCTTCTAAAAGAGGATTCACAAATGCTTCACATTCCCTCAGGAGACTGAAACAGAGATAAAAGTGTCTGTGGATTAGCCTTAATTCTCTTTACTGCCACAGATGACAGCACTTTGTTCACAACAGTTGCTGAGGAAAGATGCCTGATCGGGGGGAACACAATAGAATCAGAGAGAAAGTAATAAACTAATATCAAACGGGAAAAATGCCAAGTGGTTATGATATCCCTTTAGGTCTCAAGTAGCTATGACTTGACATTGACTTTCCAACGGAAAGGTGAATGACTTACAAAGGTGGCCAGCATTGCTGAAGCATGTTCCCGGTCGCCTGTAACCATCTACCTTTGGGGTTTATTGTATACCACCACAATATCCAGAACCTCTGAGAGTCAGGTTTAAATCCAAGTACTTCTGTCCTTTTTGTCCCCTTTCTTAATGGCTTAAACTTGAAGATAGCAGCTGAATAAATACTTAAAAGAGCTTATGAGTGAGTGGGGGATGGATGAAGGTGCTCAGCTAGCCTTTCACAAATTGGATGTCAACTGTTGAGTATTTATAGGCACACGTGCATGCATATGTGTGTGCATATGCATGTGTGCCTATGTGCACACACATGCATCTGTGCATGTGTGTACACACATGTGTGTATGGTGAGGAGTCTACTTCAAACTTGATATATGTGATTGATATAGATGCTTTCCTGTATCCTAAGAAAATGGAATATTTACTTGGAGATTTCAAACATGTGCCCCTTCAACTTACTATTGTCCAGATGAATGTCATCAGATCTGACCCTAAGAAGAGCCAGGAGATAGTGAAGACTTCTCACTGCTTTTCAAAGACTATTAGAGAGCAGTAGCCCATCAGCGTTATCTTTGAACCTTGAGTAAACTAACTCTATTTAATGATTAATAAATAATAAAAGCCTTTCTAAATACTGGGATGTCCTAATGATAACAGAAGACTTTCCATGTTTTTTCCCACTGATCTGTTTATAGTAAACTGAGGTCTGAAATGCTGTGTATAATATGATAGTTTGAGAGAGACCATATTCACATAATACAACCTACCTTCCCCCCCCTAAAAACTTCCCACACTTCACCTTCTTTTTAGAATGTTATCAATCACTCAGCACTGAGTACATCAAATTAGTGGTTCTCAAGCTTTACTGGATAGTAGAAACACAAAGAATGCTTTTTTGGGGATATTGGTAAAATCCAGAAGTTATTCAAATTGTACTCAACATAAATGGTACAACTTACAGTGTGTATATGTACAGCTCAATGCAATTTTATTACTTATTGAAGTTTATGTGATCATCACCACAATCAAGAGACTCTAACTATATACCATCCCTACAAAATCTTCTCTTACACACCAATTTCTGATGTCCAAGTGGTGTCCCAGGCTATTTAATTCAGAAAGTGTGGGAGGGGGAGAAGTTTTTATAAATCATCTGATTTCATAAAGACTCAACTCTGCTTCTGGCTATGGTGGAGTAAACGTAATGGTGGTTGACCTTCTCATAATAAGCAATTATTAGAAAACTGGGTGAAATACATGAGATAGCTGTTTCTGGGCAACAGACAATAGTTAGTGCGGTGATATGATTTGTGTGAGAAAGGAAATATACAATGTGAACCTTATGTTCATCTTGGCTTTCTGTCCAGAGGTACTTTCCAGACTGCACTAAAAGGAGGGGAATCTCTAGCAGAGCATAACAGAACACAGAGGTTGGAATTTTGGAAGAGTGAAGTATCTGGAGGTTGAGGATCAGAGTATCAGAAAGGGGGGAGTTGCTTGGGGAAATGTTCCCTTTGAATATTTTATTAAATATTAAAAATTAGGTGTGGAAGGTGATGCTCCCCAAAATTGGACAAAAACAATCAATAAATTATAAGCTAGAGTTTCTAGAATATATAAAGGGCTGGGGGATTTGAGTTTTCTGGGAAAGGTACCTGAGGAAGCCCTGAGGTATTTAGTGGAAACATTAGAAGGTCATGCTTTATGATGCTTTATGAGAGAGAATAAACTAGTTTTAGAGCCAACGGCACTCTAAAACCTCCTAACAAAACTTATAAGGAAACTTTGGGAAGCTCAAGTTGAATAATAAGTAATTTAAGTACTCTCTGAATAAAGTCCAGTATCTTGTAAAGGCATGTATTTAAAAAAAAGAACAAAAAACAGTCCTCAATATTTTAGAATGCACAATGTCCAGAATCTAATAAAAAAATAGTAGACTTCTGAAGTAGAAAAAAATGCAGTCCAACATATGAGGAAACATCAATCATTAGACATAGAATAAGCAATAAAAAAGATAATGAAATTAGCCCACAGGACCTTAAGACAGCTATTACAATACCTTCGAGGACTTAAAAAGGAACTGAAGTCTAATTAGAAATTTATAAAAATGAAATGTCTAGAAAATAAGCAATATCTTAAATGGAAAACTTGACTGGAAGGAATTAACAACTGGTTAAATACTATAAAGGGAAAATATCAGTAAACTTGAAAGCATAACAATGAGAGGTATGGATGGAAACAGACACAGAGGGGAAGAAACAACAAACAAAATAAACAGAACTTTAGAGAACCAGGAACTATATCAAATATCAATTTACATGTAATTGCAGGTTTATAAAAGGAGGAATGAAAAGTGATAGCATGTTAAAGAAATAATGGCAAATATTCTTGCAAATTTAATAAAAGCTATGATTGTGCATACCCAGAATGCTGAACAAAATTCTAAGCAGGCTTAGCAAAGAAATCTTAGACATTATAAAAACATTTTTTGAAAAGCTATGGTAAAGAGTAATCTTAAAAACTATCATAGAAGGAAATACATATTATGTATAGAGCAAAAGATAAAATTCACAAACTTCTCATTGAAACAATAAAAGCCGAAAGACAACAGAATGCCATCTTAAAAGTGTTAAAATCTAGAATTATCTAATGAAAGAAAATACCAAATAAGAAAGAAATAGACTTCAGATGAAAATAACCAAAGAGAATTCATCATCCTCAGACCTGCACTGTAAGAAATAGTAAAATATTTTTATTTATTTATTTATTTAAAAAATACTCCCCCCCCCTTTTTTTTGTTTTTTGTTTTTTTTTTAAGACTAGGTGTCACTATTTTTGCTCCTGGAACTGCAGGCTCTCGTTGCCTGGGGTACCACAGACTCAAACAATCCCCAGTCTCAGCTTCCCAGGTACCTGGGATTACAGGCACGTGCCACCACGCCCAGCTATTTTTTTGGAACTAGGTCTCGCTACGGACCCCAGGCGGAATTCGAACCACGATCCCTAGCCCTGAATACCCTTTTTTTTTAATGTGGGAGAAAAGCAATATCAGGTTACTAAATAAAAAGAATGCTGGAAATAGTAAATACATTATTTCAATATAAAGACTTCTTATCAACATGTAATAAATATACCTACTTTGTACTTTTATTCATGTTGTTATTAGTAATTTCCTGTTCTGGTTGTTTCAAATGAGAATTAAGTAACATATAAGGGTGGGAGATTTGCTTCTGTTTCTGGAGACAATGGAAACAATTCTAATATAATATATTACGACCTAAGAGGTGGGCATATGACACTAGAAAGCAATAAAGGTGTGGTTTAATGTGAAGGCTACTGGGCTGGTCCTCAATCCTCTTATTCCCATGTTTTTGTCTTCAATAATCACTGCCTTTAAATGTGTATTTAGCCTGGTGTTTGCGTGCTTCTCTGGGCCTTAATTTTCTCATTCATAAAAAGAGGATGTGTAGAAGACATTCAGTTGAGCAAATATTCCAATTCAGAATCTCTTGGGTGTGACTCCTGCTTAACAAGGATTTCCAAACACCGGTAGATTATATTTATGTCTTGCTTTCCTAATAATGCTTGGAGGTCACAGTGACGCTCATTTTCCCATGATCAAGTTGTTAGTATCAGTTCCCACAGACACCTGGGAGGAAACTCTTGGTATTTCAACTTTAAATTTGGCTTTTGTTTTGGAAAGTGTCTCAAGTTCACCCCTTTCAGAAGCTATCTCTCACCTTCTCAAGATGTGAGAGACTGACTAATGTGTAGGAACACTCCATTTCCTCATGTCCATTAACCTGCTCTCAACAGATTGCTCTTGAGAACATAAATCAAGACTTAGGTGTAGAAGCCCTGGTGTCCCTCCCATACCTCTTTTCACGTTACATTCACCTTTGGAACTAACCTCTTCATTATATTCTCTACAGCTAACCTCCTATGACTGATGAGCCAATAGGCTTAAATATCAATGAGAATCAAGCTTTATCTTGCCAAAATTATCACCCAAACACCTTCCTTTAAAACTCCAAAGGATCTCTAGTCTTCAGGGATATGAAGACACTTCTAAAGGTCAGTTAACTGTCAAGCATAGATTTATTTTAAGTAAATCTGAAATTTTGCTCCATTTCCCCAACCAAAGGAGTGAGAAAGAAAATTGAGGAATTAGATCATTCATGTGCCATTAAAACTTTCTCTGTCTTTGTATGTCTCTATAAGGAAGTGGAAAGGATTGTAAGGATTCAGTGAGGTAGCATTTAGATTGTAGTAAGTATACAACCTAGAATTTAATTGTTACTCAAAGAATCTTTTGGCACAGTAGACTCATTTTATCTTATTTGATCTTGAACTTTATTTAGTTTAGATTAGCTTTTTTTCTTACAAGAGGTTTCTGTTACCAGATTGCTGGCTTGCACTTTCAATCTTTAGTTATGTTTTGTGAACACAAGAATATTACTTGGGAAAATAAAGCCATTTTCAATATTGCATGACTCCTAATTTTCTCCTCCTTATGCTTGTCCATTTAATTGCATAATACTGTGTTAAAGCAAGCTTCCACTGTGTTTTGGGAAATTTTCTTTAAACACTTTTGATTAAAAAAGTGGAATAATTATTACACACTAGTTTTTCTTATTTAATTACATAAATCAGTTTTTGAGTCTACTGTCTACCTTTGACTCTGAGTTTACAGCTTAAATACAAAGGACTGCTTTACTTTGTTAGTTTTTGTGGTCATCATCTTCAGGAATATTACATTCCTCTCATTACAATTTGACACTTACATACATATCTGTGATTTTTACATTTCACTTCCTGAATTCTTAAAGCAGAAGCATAAGTCAAGATCTCATATTTGGGAAATATTTAGTACCCTGAGATCTTGAGAAATTGACTATAAATTATTATAAAATAATTTTGCAATGCATAAATGGAGACACATTGTATATCCAGTTTTGTATTTTGGCTTCTCCCTTTTCCTTTTTCAATATAGTTATTGAAATAATCCAATTTTAAAACCTGATGTATACCCTTAAAATATTTATTTAATAATAATATTTAATAGTTAGGCACAGCTTTAAAAAAATTCATACATTGAATATACACGATGTATCAAAATCTGTGCTAAAGGCTTTATGTTAATTTTCATGTCTTTCTCTTTTAAAAAGTACCCTATGATGTTTGTACTATATTTTTTTCCTGTTTTATTGATAAATGCATAGATGCTAAGTGATTTTATCAAACTTATTCAATAAATAGAACTGTAGATTGTAATTTGATTCACATGCACATATTTATAAAAATGAAAAGTACTAAACAATATATGCATTCAATCTTATTCATTAAGAATATTTAATTTCACATTTGTATTATAGCACTACATTCCAGATATACTTCTAGGGAATTTCATGTCCCCAACTCCTATGTCTAATCCATCACTAAGTATCATCAATTTTACCTCTTAAATATCTTTTAAATCTTCTCTCTGTTTCCTTGTCTAATGTCACCAGACTAATCCATGCTGCCACCACCTGCCATCTAGCTCATGGCAACAGACAAGACCTTAACAGGCATACTGACATCGATCTTAGGTCCAACCAATCTATTCTGTCTTGCAGTCAGAACTGATCTTTTGAGACCAAGCATCTGATCATATCTCATCTCTGTGTGAAATTCCAAAATAACTACAGAATGAATATGCAACTCTGAA
The DNA here is from genome assembly GCA_004024945.1 of Uropsilus gracilis. Taxonomy (NCBI): domain Eukaryota; kingdom Metazoa; phylum Chordata; class Mammalia; order Eulipotyphla; family Talpidae; genus Uropsilus; species Uropsilus gracilis. Next base: position 16,310 of record PVHY01000718.1, on the reverse strand, counting down.
TATTTGGACATTTAACTATTTTCTAGTCTACAACTAGTATCCTGTATTTTTTTTTCTTAGTCCTACAACCATACTGAAACTCTTTAGTGCCTTCAATCTGACATCAGGGCCTTGACACATGCAGTTCCCTAAATTAGAACATTTCTTCTCCATCCATCAATTGCCCCTCTTAGATCTCTCTCCTTCATCATCACCACCTCCAGAAGCAAGGAGGTCTTTCTTGTTCTTGCCATCTTGACAAGGTTATTCTTCCCATTGTAAGCTTTATAAAACCCAACGTTTCTTTGAAGCATTTATCAAAATCTAATTTTATGCATGACCATTTGATTGTCTGTTTTTTTCCATAAGTTGTAAGGAAAATGAAGGAAACCAGAAGCCTGTTTACCTTGGCAATTCTAAAGCTACTAGTGCAATACTATTTGTTACATCAGTGAATAGTGCATATTGACACAAAGTCAACCCTTACACATTTAATAACATAGAATGTGAACAGAAAATATCAAGTATTATGTTTTGGGTTAAGTATTAGGGTGAATTACTGGACACTGTGGAAACAAAGAAGAAACACTCAAACTAAATTTATAGGCCTGAAAAAATTGCTGAAAAGGAGCAGTGTCTAACCTGAGAACTGAAGTGTGAATAGGAGTTAGGCAGATGCAGCTGGCAGCTACGGGAGAATAATCTTGGATGAAAGGAGACTATTCCAGGCAAAGTGAACCGAATAAGCACAGACCACCCAGTTGTGAAATAGAATGGCTCACTTGATGAAGTTAAAGATTTTCAGAACAGCAGCATCATAGAGAGGGAAGGAAGCACTGGAAAGACAAAATGAATAGTGATGTATTAACAGTCATATTAATATCAACATAGACAGTATCATGAGCTTTCTGAGGCCCATTCTGAGTGATCCCACTGACTGGATTGACACTAGACAAATAACATCATTTTCAGAAATGCCAATCTGTTATAATATAGGGAGAAGATTGGCATGTGGCATGACCACGACAGATTAATGAGTTGTGAGGCAGTTTTGGGAATTCTGGCAAGAGTGGATGGTGTTCTGGAATGGGGTAGTGCCAATACAAATGGAAAGAGAATTTGAGAACTTTAGAGAATTTGAGATTTGGATTTGAGAAATATAGAGAAAGTGGATGCTAAGTGGATGCTATTTGGGACAGAGATTGAATGAGTGTTGAGATGAGCAGAGGCATGAACTAAGGCATTCTCTGGGCAGTCTATGGTTGTGAGCCCACTTGGTGAGAAAGAAAGCAAATAATATTAGGTATGGTGCATGGGGTGTATGCCTTATTTGTTTTTTAATCTTTTTAAAAAATATTGTGTTGCTACTAATTTACTTAATTATTTAATTTTGGGGAATCTAACTTCACACCTTCCTATGGATCCATGCCTCACCTTCCACTGGCTCTCTGTTTGGGAACAGTAAGATATGAGATATGATACTAAGATATGAGCCTAGTGGAGCAGTTTAGGAGGCTGTCAGATGCATGAGAGAGGAGCTGAAGAGTGTGGTCTGGGAAGATACTGTAAGCCCAAGCCCTGTGAGTTATCAACCCAAAGATAGTCATTGACATTATGGTAGATTTGAACTCCAACAGGATTAGAATCCTACAGGAACACTTCAGTATTCCATGTACTTTGATGTTTACTTCCATTTAATCAGAACTCAAGATTGGGTTGGAGAATCCTCTCTGCCTTTGTGTAAAAAGCTTGAAAAGCTACCATCTACCAGTTCTCTGAAGAAAGGGAAAGTCAACCAAAGGTAGCAATTTGGAGGGGCTAAAATTTATGTCACACTCTCAAAAGCTTTCACTGCATTGACCTTAAAGTCCTAGATCCCCACAGGTCCTTCCTCACCTCTGCTGTGGCTGAGTAGAGGCCTGCATTTAGACCCAATCAGCTCCCCAAGGCCACAGATTTTGTCTCTTTTCCCCGTTCATCATATAGCTCCCCAACCCCAAGATGAGTAGAGTTGACCTACAGGCATTTGTTCCCATGGAAACTCAACAGGGAACTCAAAGGAAAGTCCAAAATTATGCCTCTTTGAGGGGCAGAATCCATTAGCCCTGACTATGTGGCTATAGGTGCCTTTACATGGTTATTTTAAAGTAATGAACCTAAGCCTTCCCAGGTCTGATTCATGCTTTTAAAAGGTAATAAGAGAACACTTTGTGAAAAAGAGGTTAGCCTTCGTCTTTGCACATCAGCAATAAAGTAGACTTTGAGATCACACACAGGGAGATGAAGCCCTGTCACCCAGCTGTCACTGAAAGCTGACATCGACTTAAGACTTTGGTTTGACAGGATCTGTGCAGACACCACAAAACGTTCCAGAGGCTTAATCGTTTTCTGCCTGATTTATTTCCCTGCCTGAGAAACTTCTCTACCCTTGATTGTGTTCTTGGCACCAAATCATGTTCAGTGTAGAAAGAATGTGGGATGGGGGGGTCTCATATTGGAAACCATTATGGATACATGGAGGGGCTAGCATTCCTTGAATGCTATTTCCCAGGTTCTCTGAGAGGGGGAATATATGTATGTGTGTATATAATTTATTTATAATATGTTATTAAATTATATATATATATATAAAATAGTTATATATACAATTGAATTGTAATAGCAACATTTGGAAATAGATATGTCTCCAGAAAGAGTTAGCTTCTATGAGTATTTCAAAGAATTTGCAATTCTTTGTACGTTTGTTTATCAGGGATATATATATATATTTTTCTTGTAAATTTTTTTGTATACATATAAATGTATACACAAAGTTTACAAGAATTAGATGTGCTTTTGTACAATATTTTTGCCTTTTTAAAAATGGGAACCTAGGGGTCAGGGTTGCAACCTAGAACTCATTCTACTGATACACTAACATCTATTTGCCATTCTTTTATTGTTGGTTAGTTACTGGAAAATAGTATATCACATGTGCCATCACTGATTTCTTCAACCACACCTTCTCTTTTGATATTTACTGATAGCCTGTGGCTTTTTTCTATCTCTAACAGATATTTTGATAGGCATTTTAAGGGGTCAGTTTTTGCTTATGTGTGATAATTTCTTTAGGACATATTATCAAAGTGGAATTACTGAAAAAAATGACATAAAATTTGTTTGTGGTTCTAACTGTATATTGCCACTTGGTCTGCTGAAGCTTATCATACCCACTTTTGCCCTAGAATGACGTTGTCCCTTTCCTGACATCTCAGTTAAACTAGATACTTTCATTCTTAATCACTACCAACCTGACAGATAAGGTAGTGTCCCATTTTAATTTGGCATCCTGATTAGGATCCTAAGGATCTTAGCATCTTATCTTGAGCAGCAGTTTATTGGCCAAGAAAAAACAAAATTAATTTCTACTAAAAGAAGAAAAAATAAGGAGGCTCATGTTAGTACCAACAACGAGTTTTAAAACAAGTTAAAATAAATAAGAATCTTATTTTAGCGATTCATGATATTTAAGGAATCTAGTTCCCACCTAATCATGCTGTGTATAATTACATAAAGACACAGCAGGAAATACACTTTTTTGAAAAATATTCAGAAGCCAAGTCAGAAAGGCATCTCTCATGCTGCATGTCTGTTTAATTTCATGTGATAATGATTTTGCAAGCATTTAGCATGCAATTTGAATCTTGGTGCTCTTAGGAGCTACCTTTTATATTTTTTATCCCCAGGAATGACAGAATTGTACCTCAGAACATAACGATAGAAGAGGATGTCTGTTAAGGCTTATTGCATAAAGATTCAGACCCTTAACTACGTTCTAGTCTCCAACTAGTCGTGAATTTTTCTATCTTAGTGCTGTAGCCACACTGAATCTAAAGGTTTATTGCATAAAGTTTCTTTTTAATGTTGAATGGTTGATAGATATATTATTTATTAGATAATTGTCTATTTGCTATACATTAAAATTGTTAAGCCAGGCGTTGTGGTGCATGCCTGCAATCCCAGCTACCTGGGAGGCTGAGGCTAGGGATCACTTGAGTCTGAAGATTCGAGACAACCCTGGGCACATAGCAAGATCTAGTCTCTAAAAAAATGTTCATAATGTGAAAAACGTACAACATTTGAACAATGGTATCCAGGGGGAAAAGTCTATCTAGTTAATGGAAGAAAACTTAAATTTTAATCAGTAAAAAGCTATATAGCACTTCAATTAAAAACCATATCTCTGGACTTCAATTCCATCATTGCTGCCAATTAAAAAAAAGTGGGGGATGGAGGAGGGATGGCATGCCAATAACCATTTACCTTATTTACTTATGTAAGAATTTATAAGAATTTAGAAATAAAATTAAAAATTAAAAAAAAAAAGTAGCCTAAAGTCATAGACTACAGCGTTGGGGAACCGTAATGGAAGCTTTCATTTTGTACCTGGATGTTCAGCAATTTGTAGACAATAGCCATCAAGAGTCCCAGCAACTTGGGATTCATTCTTTCTTTTAACCTTCACTTCAGTTCTGAAGCCTGATGTGCCTTTGTTAATCTTACTGAAGAGAACTTCAAGTCCGAAAATTAAGTGACTTGTCTTCCCTCTGCAGCAGTGGGCTAAATGTTCTTTTGAATGGCAGGGATTATTTATGACAAAGGTTCCTCAATGTCAATTTGTCCGTAGGGGGGAAGGACTTCTGCAAGGACATGTTCTTCTCTGGATGCCAGACCTAACTCTCATTAGCAGTAACGAGCATTACGTGTGTGACTGTTGCCTTTTCTGGGCCATTGCAGCTTGGAGAGAAGTCTTTTGTCATTCATCACATCCCCATAAACCCTTGCTCACTCTTCTCTTCCTTCTCTAAATAGCTTTCCAGACAGTGAAAGCATTCCATTGTTTATCGCTAAGCAAAAGTGTTCTTTTCAATAACAGTCAAGAGGTTTTGTGAAACCAAAAGATAGAGTTTGTTCTTCACACAGGACAGTACTAAAGGAGTGGTCTCAATAGAGGGTCAAATTCCTTTACCGTTAATGGAGTTGATCATAATTCCTTGTTCCTCAGGAACTCTGACTTCTTTTGACCTAACACATTACTTAGCATCCTGCTAGGCAAGTAGTAGATATTCCATAATAATAAGGTGCTTGGAGAGTCCTGCACATTCATGCTAAACAATCAGCGGGGTTGATACATCTAGTGGATATCATCACTCATTTGATATGCCAAACTTCAAAAATCCACTCTATGTGAAGAATTTCCCATTTACAAGAATCAGAAGTGTAGATAATCATAATTCCTTACCCTCTTCTACAGCTAAGAGATGTGTGGATATAAATTTCATCACCCATCATGTGAGTTTTCTGTAGACTTGCAATGAAAGTTGATGAGCTAAAGAAATGGGGACCATGGGAAGATTGGGGCCCATCAGTGGTGGGTATAAGACTATTTTTAAATAGCAGAGGTAGTGGCACTCTTGGATGGCTTGATGTCAAGTGTCTGCCGTGCAGACAGCACAGATTGCAGTAGGAAGTGCTTGCTTTTCTCTTTATACTGCTTCTGTGGAATGATTTTGGGTTTTGTTCCTTGCTATCTAGACTTAAATCTGGTTATTGGTTGTTACAGTAAGTCTGTCAGTTATTCAATAACTTTTTATTTGTATATATATATATATATATATATATATATAGTTTTCACACTTTCTCTCCCTGAGCACTCCCTCCCATTCCTCCCTCCCCAGTTGCATTCTTTACTTTGGTTCTTAGCTTCTTTAGACTTTTCCTCCTGGTCTTCTGCTAGTTTTTCCTATTACCCATACACTAGTGAAACTATTTGGTTTCTGTCTCTTTCTGACTTGTTTCTGCTAATATGATTTCTTCTAGTTCCATCCATGGTATCATAAATTCATCAAATTTGTCATTTTTAGTTGATTTTTATCATGAATTCTTCTTAAGTAGAGAAACATTCAATAACACTTGCTAAATCATGGTAGGAACCAAGCTTTATTCAAGGAGGAGACCTATTGTAGTGGAATTTGTAGTGCGGAAAAGCATTGGACTTAACACTAAGTATTGTATGAACACGTGGAATAGTAGGAATTATAACCAGGGAGAAGAATAGGGATCAATGGTTGGAAAATATCTAAAGAAAGTGACAAGTGTGCTACCTAACTTGACCTAGGAGGACTCTAACTGAGAATAGGTCAGAGTGATCTCACTGTTCCTGAGGACAGTGGGAAATGAGGGATCCAACTAGTTATCAAAGGTGATCAGATACTGAGGGTAAGGAGCATTTGGGCTTAATGGACCCATCAGGTTCTTACTAAAACCAGATTTTTTGAGGGGTATATTGTTAGGTAAGGAATAAAATTTGTTTGGTCAAGCAAAAGTGTCTTTGTCACTCCCTTTCTGCCTGAATGTGCTAGAGTAGTGGTTCCTGACTGGAGATGATTGTGCCCTTAGGAGACTTTTGGTACTAACTACAGAAAATTATGGTTATTATTAGAGGAGGGGGCTGGCATGTGGTGGGTTAGGTAGAGGCGAGGCATGCTGCTAAACATGCAGTGCTCAGGACAATCTTCCATCATAAAGAATTATCTGGCCCTAATGTCAACAGTGCTGAGGTTGAGAAATCACTTTGGAGTTTCTGATTCATAATTAAGAACTTTGTCTAAAAGTCATGATATCATTAGCACCATTTAATAATGAAGGAAGTGACTGAGAATGGTTGAACAAAATGCTTCTGAATAAGTACCAAAAATTGTCTAGAGAGAATTTCAATTCAGTTTAGATTTTCACAATCTTTTGATGTGAAAATTACAGGTATGCTTGACAAAAAGTGCAATTTAATTTTTGTGATTGTTTTGTAAAATTCCAACTTTGCGAGAGTCATCTGTATTTCCTCAAATTCCCATTTCTTGTAGGTTCCCATGTAGGGAGAAGAGAAGATGTTTGGTTGAAGTGAGGAGAGCCATGCTATACAGCCACCATTTTGTAGTTCACACATATTGTCACATCTGCTGGCTCACTGTTTGATCTGTTTGCTCACTGAGACAGGAGCAATCCTATAAATATGTCACAGTCCCCTAGATTTTCCTTTAATTTCTTCAACTCTTATTTAGCTGCCTGTATTTAACTTCAAGGAAAGCCTAATCTCCTGCAGAATGCTCACACAGACAAAAACTACAATGGTATGGTTTCAGCTGTTTCCTTGAGTTTTGGATTTTATTTGTGGGTTCCAGCTTGATATCGTTCTCCTTCCCTACTTCCCGTTCATCTTCTATTCCTGACTGTCTATGGCATCCAAACTCTGGAATCAAATACAAAGACATTGACTATTCAGTCAGTTTCCAAAATTGGTGAAGGTAAAATCCCAGTAGTAAAGGTATGTGAGTATGTGTGTGTGTGTGGGGGGGAGTGTCACACACACACATACATACACAAGTGTACCCTAATAATTCTGCTTCTCTAGTTGCCCTGATAGAAACAGTAACATTTTGGATAAAGCATTATGACAAAGTCACAAATGAATACTACATGAATGTTTTAGATGATATGACATTTATAATCACCTCACCTTAAAACAACTGCTTTTCATTCTGTGTGTCAACTTCTTGTCCTTTCCATGCATATATTTTACAGCAAAAAGACAAGTACAAATAAAAACATGTGCATCCCTAGCAATCAATTTCCTTTTTGTTCAGCTCTCCTCTGTCATAACCCCAGACCTGGCATTCTCGCTGCTTGTGAGGTGGCCTTTTACCTCTCTTCCTTGCTCTGAGATTCAGCACTAAGATGGGAAAAAATATGCCTTTCACATTCTTGTACTATGCTCTGTTCTTGCCCAAACACTGCTTTCCTTGTGATTCAGTTTACTAAACATATTTTTAATCTTTAATATTTCACTTAATTTTTTGTGTAGTTCTCTTCAACAATTTGGAGGATGGAGCAGGCGTGGGAGTGACAAATAATTTGAGGAGACTGCTTCCTCTTGTGCTCAAAATCACCCTTCTCCTGCTTTAAAAATCTGCAGTCTTTTCAAGACTAGTGGGCCCAGATCCTTTCTCTTTTCAAGGGGAAGAGGCTTCCTGCAATATAATGCATTCTAGAACTTTCTTAAGAATGGAAGGGTGTGTGTGTGTGTGTGTGTGTGTGTATGTGTGTGTGTATGAATAACTACTTCCATTGATAAGTAGGTAGAGACATCACCTTACTCATGAAGCAGCTTGTCTCACCACAGGATTAACACTTGTCCTATACCAAATCTACCATATTGAGTACAGAGGCATGTTTGCATATTTAGAGTCATACTATATACACTACTGCATTTATTTTATTCTATTTAGCATTAAATTATATTTTCTCTCTTTGACAGTTTTGCTATTTCTCCCTTTCAAAATAGTTGCATATGATTAGATTTGTATATTTCAGCCACTGTACTTCCATTAGGCTTTTAAGGTGATTATTGTTGTTTTGCATTTCTAGTTAAAGCTGAAATAAACATTTTCACACATACAATGGCTTTCTTCATTTGGATTATTTTTATGGAATAAATTATCAGAAATGGGATAATTGAATTACAGGGTGAATACCTATTTATGCCTCTTCCTAATGAATTATGCATCTCATTATTTATGAAACAAATGCAAACAGGCAGTGAGCTTTATCTCTGCCTCTACACTCCCTTCTCTCCTCATCCTACTCAATGCATTTGAGTCCCACTGAAGTTGTTGTAGCTCCAAAATTTTGATATTTTGGTTTGTTTTATTGTATATATTTTACATATAATTTCTTATTCTTTAAGTTCTATTGTATTCAGAGAAATTCAATTCATCCTTCAAAATTGAGCTTCATTACCCCCTCCTCCATGAAGCTTTCTCTAACCTCTGTCTGCCCTAAATTATTCCCATAGCAAAGGTTAACTAAATTTTGACCCCCCTCTAGTCCAAGAGTGCTGCTAATGGTCCCCAGATATAAAGTCAGGCACATGTTTGTTTAGATTTCTGGTAGACAGGACCACCTGATGGCAAGTAATTCTTCAAGTTCTATCACCTTTAGTCGCACTGAATAAGTTAATGATGTTCTATTTGGTCTCTTGCCCTGGTCTAAAGGATTCCTTTCTTTCACAATGATTTTTCTCCACTAAAGGATTTGTACATTGAGGGGGAAAAATGCTTAGTTGAGTTTATCAAAATTCCTGTGTTTATAAAGCACACACCTAAAGGAGTATTATAAAGTGTGAAGCAACACTTTTATGCATCCCAACTTGCATTTTTATGCTTCCATCATTGTCTATTGTCTTATATCTGCTACGTTTCTCTGCGATGAAGCTGGCTAATAAAAAAGGCATTTAAAATGCTAAAATCATAGCAAAGCAGTCTAAATATTTGTGAGAAAATTTCCACAAATATTCAACCATAAAGGTATTTTCTATAGAAGAAGGATAATTTAATCAAACACTTTTGCAGCTCAATATACTATAATGGTTTTGAAACATCCATTCTTTGTTTTCTCTTCCTAGAAAATGGCAGTATAAAATTGTTCCAAGAAGAGATAATTATACAAGGTATATGTGGATTTAAAAAATAGGAAAAATAGAGTAGAGGTATCTAGTATGTTATTTTGAGATTTCGTTATGTCTAGGGTAGTACTTGTTCATTCAAAAAATTTAAGGTGTAAAATTCACATAAGATAGCATTTATATAGCAAATTTACATGATATTTTAAACCAGTGGCTTTGAGTACATTCACAGTGTTTTGCAACCATCACCAGTATCTAATTCTAGAACACTATCATCACCCTGTAAAGAAATCCTGTTACCACTAAGCAGGCAATCACACCCCTCCCCTTCTACCTTTGCATCCTGAAGATGATCATGGACTTTTGACCCCTGTGGCCCTATTATCCTAATGTTTTAGAAAAATGGAATCATATAATATGTTGTCTTTTTTTTCTGGATTCTTTCACTCATATAATATTTTCAAGGTTGATCCTGGGTGTGGTATGTATTAATACTTCATTCTTTTTATCATTGAAAATTATTCCATTGATTGGCTATATCAGACATTGTTTACCTGTACATCAGTGGATGAATATTCGGGTTGATCCACTTTTTGGAAATTATGACTAGTGCTGCTATAAACATTCAGATACAAATTTTTATGTGAACATAGTTTTTCAATTATTTTGAGCATATACTGAGGACTGGAACTCTTGAGGCATATAGTAATCCTATGTTTTACTTTTTTGAGTAATTGTCAAACTTTTCATAGTGCTTTCACCATTTTGCTTACTCACTAGTGATAAATGAGAGTTCCAATTTCACTATATGCTCACCAGCACTTGTTTTTTCTATTTCTTCTTCTTCTTATTACTATTATTATAATTATTACTCTAACCACTCTAGTGGATATGTAGAATCATCTCATTATACTTTGGTTTGCATTTCCCTAATGACATTGACTTGAGCATATTTTCAGGCTGACTGACCAAATATATACTTATTTTGGATGAATATTCAGGTTTTTGGCACACGTTTTAAATGGATTGTCTTTTTGTTGATGAATTGTGAAAGCTACTTAAATATCCTCAATCATATATGTAGCTATCAATGCATGAGATGTATTATTTGCAAAGTTTTCCCATTATCTGCATGTCTCTTCATTTTCTTGATAGGGACTTTTAGTGAACGTATGTTTCTTATTATGATGATATCAAATCTATCTTTTCTCTTGATGCTTATGCTTTTGGGTGTCATGGTTAAAGAACATTGAGGTTAAAGAACACTGACCTTGTAAGAATGTAAGTTCACAAATAAATAAGTGCATGTTTTCCTTCTAAGACTGTTAGCTTTATCTCTTAAATTTAAGCCCTTGACCCCTCTTGAATTAATGATGAAGGCCCAACATTATTCTTTTGTATTCTTTTCAACATCTCAGCCATCATTTATTAAAAAGATTCTTTTTAATTCTTTCTCAACTAAATGCATTGGTACCCCTGTCAAAAATCAACTGGTCATTGAAAAAGGAATTTATTTCTAAAATTTTAATTATTTTTCATTTACCTAGATGTTTATTCTTATACCATTAACACACTTAAATAAAAAGCTCTATGGTAAGCTTTGAAACTGGGAAATGTTAGTCACTTAACTTTTTTTTTTTTTTTAAGATTGATTTGTCTGTCTTGGGTCCCTTGTAATTTCATATGAATTTTAGCTTCTGTCAAAAGGCAATTTGGCATTTAGTAGGAATTTCATTTAATTTGTAGATTGCTTTTGGTAGTATTAATATGTTAAAAACACCAAGTCTTCCTATTGAGTGCAAATTGTCCTTCTATTTGATTAGGTGTCTTTATTTAGATCCTTTAAAAAAATGTTCTATGGTTTTCATTGTATAAGTATTTTACCTTTTTGGTCAAATTTATTTTAAGTATTTTCTTATTTCTGATGCTATTTTAAGTAGAATTATTTTCTTAATTTCATTTTTGGGTTACTCATTTTGTAGAAGTACAACTGATCGTTTATGTTGATGTAATATCTCACAGTTTTGCTGAACTGGCTTCTGACTACTTTTAGCTTCATCTACAAACCAAGGGCATTTGTTCCTTTCTCTTTGGATACATTTACGTTCTATCTTCCCTTCCTCCCTCTCCTTTTTCTTCTTTCTCCTTGCTCTTTTCTTTTCTCCCTCTTAACTCTTCTAGCTCAAACTTTCAGTGAAACATTGAATGAAATTTTTTGCTAATATTTCAGTGAGGATTTTTACATCTATATTTAAAAGTTATGTTAATTGTTTTCTTTTGGTGTCTGTCTGGTTTTGATATCAGGTTAACAGTTGCTTCATAATAATGAGTGAAGAAGTGTTTCTTCCATTTCTATTTTGTTTTCTGGAAGGGTTTGTGAAGGATTGATTATAATTCTTCTGTAAATGGTACATTTAATGGTGCACCAATGTAATCCTCTGGTAGTAGAGTTTTCTTTGTTGGAAAAATATTTGATTATAAATTTAATCTTTTTAAACTATATTCTTATTTCCCTTTTCTTTTGTGTCTGTTTTGGCAGTTTATGCATTACTAGGCTTTGATCATATAATTTATATTATTTAATTTGTTGTCTTTTTATTTCTGTTACATCAGTTGTAATGTCCCCAATTTCATTTCTAATTTTAGAAATAATTTGTTATTCTTCTCTCTCTCTCTCTCTCTCTCTCTCTCTCTCTCTCTCTCTCTCTCTCTCTCTCTTTCTCAGTCAGACAGTCTGGACAAAGACTTACTAATTTTGTTGGTATTTGAAAGAAATAAATTTTGATTTGTTTATTCTCTATTTTATCTCTCTTTTAATCTTATTCTCTTCAATCTCTTTGTTTTCACTTTACTTTGTTCTTTTTGTAACTCCTTGTGATAGAAGACTGGGTTGTTAATTATAGTAGTCATTTAAAATTAAAAATTACCTTCCAGGTAATATTTTTAATGTATACAATGAACCTTGATATTTGTGTTTTTATTTTCTTGCAGCTTTAACTTTTTTCTAATTTATCTGCATTTTCTTCTTTGACTCTTTGTTTGCTTAAAATGCATCATTTAATTTCCGTGTATTTGTGTGAAATTTTCAGATCTTTTTCTTATTTCTAATGTCACTTGTATAAGATGATTTTATGTTATATTAATTCTTTAAATTGCATTGAGTGTTGTATGTTGTATTTTGTCTATTCTGGTGAATATTCTATGTGCACTTGAGATGAATACATGAATGAAGCAAGAGCAAGTCAAAAGTCACAATATCTTTGTGATTAGCCTCAGAAATGGTTTTCTTTTTTTTAAATTTAGATAGTATTTATATGTATATGTATATGTATATGTATATGTATATATTTCACATCTTTGTATTTCCCGGGGTTGACCCACCACTTCCCCTCCATGCACTCCCACTCATCCTTCCTACCGCCCAAGTTGTGTGCTATAGTCTGGTTATTAGCATGTTTTGACATTTCTACCTGGCTTTTGTTTATTTTTCCTATGTCCCATATATTAGTGAAACCATTTGATTTCTGTCTTTTTTTTTCTGACTTGTTTCTGCTGATATGATTTTTTCTAGGTCCATCCATGTTATCACAAATTCATCAAATTTGTCATTTTTAATTGATGAGTAATATTCCATTATGTATATACACCACATCTTTTTCATCCATTCATTTGTTTTGGTACATTTGGGTTGTTTCCAAGTCCTTGCAATTATAAATAGTGCTGCGTAAACAACTGAACAAAGGTGTCTCTTTGTATAAGTATTGAGGTCTCCTTTGGGTAGATTCCCAGAAGAGTGATTGCTGAGACCAATGGTAGTACCATTTTCATTAGTTTGAGGGTCCCCCACACTGCTTTCCACAGTGGCTGGGCCAGTTTACATTCCTACCAGCAATGTAAGAGTATTCCTTTCTCTCTGCATCTATGCCAGCACTTGCTGAGGAAATGATGTTCTATCTGCTCCATTGGTTATCCTAGCCAGCCTTATTTATTGCGTGAAAGATTACATAGGTGCACAAATATCAGAAAGTGCACAGCATTTATTAAAGCCTGACAACTGTAGTCTTCACCGTAATTGCCAGTGACTGGTATTCTTCACACATGCAAAATACATCATCTCCTTGTGGAGCCCTCCAAAGCCTCATCTTCTTACAGCATCAACTCAAAGTCCAGAATATTTTCATTAATTTGGTGGTTCAGGTGTGGATGGGCTTTCAAGGTGTCCTTTCAGTACATTTCCTTTTGTGTAGTTCCTCTGAGATGGAACATTTATGAAGTAAAATAAAATAAGTTATTTCTCTACTCACAGCCAAAATAAAATGGTGGGTCACCTCTAAAATAATTGCAAAATATATTCCTGATTGCAAATGGGAAGAAATGGAAAACACATAGGCATCCTAAGTCTTTAGTAATTGTGAAATTCACCAGCGCACAAACCAGCAGTTCCTGGAGTAGAACTAAACTTGAAAACAATTGTTCTCAATGCTTCCCTCCACCTTCTTGTTCCTGCTTCCATCGTCTGAGTTATCCTTGTGATTCATGAAAGGTAGCCTGTTTCCAGGTCTATCATTTTCTCAAATGTTCTAAGCAACCTTTTTCTCATTAATCTGTGTCTGTCCCTTTCAGTCCCAAGCTAGTAGTGTATCTACCATTTGTTTATCTTGGAAAGGTCAGGAACCTTCTGGGAATCTCACTTCACTAGACATAAAACATACCTGTAAACATCTTTGAGGCAACATCTTTCACTTAGGTTCTGCATCAAGTGCTACAGGACCACACTTATTTTTTAAAACATTGTTATCTCCCCAGGGTGCTTGCACCACCTTATCACCCATAAACCACTGTCATAATCTTTTGTGACCCTTCCACCCCTGTTTTTCCCCATTGCATGATTTGTGCTTCAATTCTGTTGAAAGTTAATTTAAAATTATTCTTGTCCATTTGTTTGTTTGTTTTCCCTTATCCCTCATATAAGTGAGACCACCTAGTATTTTTCTTTTTCTTTCTGGCTTATTTCTGCTAGCATGATTCCTTCTTGCTCCATCCATGTTGCTGCAAATGATATGTTTGTCTTTTTTGATTGATGAATAATATTTCATCATGTATGTAAACCACAGCTTTCTGTACCATTTATCTACTTGGGGGTATTTGGGTTGCTTCTGTATCCTGGGTATTGTAAATAGTGCTGCAATAAACATCCAGGTACAGGTGTCCTTTTGGATTGCAGTTTTTTGTAACCTTTGGGCAGATTCCTCGAAGTGGGATTGCTGAATCGAATGGGAGTTGCATTTCCAGTAGTTTAAGGAAATTCTTTGGAATTCCTAATGTTTTGTTAAATGGAGTTGACTTAGACCAAAGGAGGAGGTCTTAATTTAAAAGTGTATAACCCGAAAGCATGCTCCTGGGTTCCAGACAGACCTTAGGGGGTGGGAAGAGTAAAGTAGTCTTAAAGGCAAATTATGGCTCCTCAGGTTTCTATCATACATTATTTGTGAAATCTAATTAGCCCTGTTCCTGACACAACAGAAGTTCATCACGTGGAAAAGAGAATCCGGTTGGCTTTGCTACCAGCCACGCTCTCTATTGAGTGTTGATACTTTTGTGTCCAAGCAGACCAGAAAGTCTGTTGAAATTCTAAAAATGAATAATGCAAGTTATTGTGCCATGTCCCAGAATGCATTGTAGTCTCTACATTTTGCACACATTTATTATCTAAAATTGTGAACACATGCCTCCCAAGATGGTGTCCTGTTGATGAAATGTCACCAAAAAATGAAAGAGAAGCAAATTGCAAAGAAAAGAAAATGATTTTGCCAAATTATTTCAATGCTTTGGTATGTGAACTGGAATTAGTAAGTAAGTTTATTTCAGTATAAATTTTATTTAGAGAAAAAAATGTTTCTCACAGTTCAACCAAATAAGTAGGGAGCATTCATTTGAAATAATATCAAATTATTAGCAGCTGATCATGCCTGTATGTCTTGGGGTGCAACTGAATGAAAATCTAATGTGTAAGCAGGAAAAGAGTGGAGGTGGAGTAAAAAGTGGATTTGGTGCCATACATTTTATGAGCTGTAAATGTGGCCAGAGATACTTAGGAACAAATACTCCATCCATACTTTACCTTAGAGAACCAGGCCTGTCTGCTCATTCCTCCTCCATGTAAGAGAACTAGAGGATCAATCAATGGTACTGAAATGATTCCCTGAGAGAAGAAGGAGGAAAGGAGGGTTACTAAGGAGGCAGGGAGGAAGGACAGAACAAGATTCTTGGCTATGAATTCAATGTTTGTATTCATCCAAGATTTGCATGTTGAAATCCTAAGCCCTGATTCACGTTATTAGCAGAAGGAGGTGGGAACTTTGGGAGATGATGGACACAAGAGAATGGATTCAGGGTTATAAAGAAAAGACATGAAAGAGCTGTTGTTTTTTCCAAAAAGAATATAGTTTCATTTTTTTAGTTTTTCTTTTCTATTATTATTTTTAATATTAAATAATTTGTTTATATATAAATGTCACATCTTTGTGATCTCTGGGGTTCACCCCCCCCCGATTATTCCCACCCTGTCCTGCTCCCCTCCCCCAGTTGTGTACTTTACTTTGGTTGCTTCACCCTGTTTTCTTTTTTTTCCTTTTTTTTCTTTTTTTTAAATTTATTTATCTATATTTCACATCATTTCAATCCCTGGGGGTCACCCACCACCTCCCCCTCCCACCCGCTCCAGCTGGTCCCCATTCTCCTCTTGTGCAGTTTCATTTGGTTGACCATATATTAGTGAAACCATTTGGTTTCTGTCCCTTTCCATCTGGCTCGTTTCTGCTAGAATGATTTCTTC
>PVHY01000717.1:0-200503 GCA_004024945.1 Uropsilus gracilis | reverse complement strand
CAAAACAGAGGACTGGATGAAAAAAATGTGGTATATATACACGATGGAATATTACTCATCAATTAAAAATGACAAATTGGACGACTTCATAACAACATGGATGCATTTAGAAGAAATCATATTAGCAGAAACAAGCCATAAAGAAAAAGGCAGAAACCAAATGGTTTCACTAATGTATGGGATATAGTGAAAAAAAAAAGTAAATAAATAAATAAAAGCCTTGAGGAAAGTAAAAACAAGCTAAGCACCAAAATGAAATGCACAACTATGAACAGGAGGGAAAGGGGGGTAGTGGAGGGAGTGGAGGGGGGACAAACCCTTGAGATTACAAAGTTGTGAAATTTATATATAAATAAAAATATATATATTTTAAAAATAAATTAATTAATTTTTAAAAATGAGGAGAAAAAAAGTGATAGGATCCAACCAATTAAATAAAACTGCTTTATTGCTTCATGGAGCACTCTCTTAGGAGTTAATATGAGTAAATTATTTTAGCATCTCCCCCAGAAACATTACATATTTATATGTTTCACAAAGTCCCTAAAGTAATATTCAAGAGGAAATAGTTTCAGGTCATAATTTCACTTTTCAGGGCAAAACTTGATTATCAGATGAATTTTTAACATTCTAGAAATAAGTGAAGTAGATTTTTTTCCTTCATCTTTCTCACCCTACTAAACTTGATCAAGAAAGAAAATGATGAACTTTTGAGATTTAATGCATTCTAGAACTCCTTTTTCAAATGGGTTAAGGATCTAAGAAAGGCAAATGTAAAAAATGCTTGTCAATCCAACAAATGACCATGGACATTTTTATAAGAAAAAATTGTTAATTTACTATGAAGGAAAATGTGTACTAACTTACCAGTTTTTGGAATTGTTTAATAATAACACGTTTGACAAATTTTTATTCTAAATAAATCTGGCATGGATGTGGAAAAGGTAAGCTGAAAAACAGATCTGAGTAGGCTTTGCATTATTCCCTGAGACAAGCTGTTAAGAGATCACCAACACTACTTCCTCTTCTTGCTGTGCACATAGCTATCTGATATTTTCCAGTTTCTGATTATATGTGGCATGGAACTGACTTCTGGCCAGGAGAATGTGAGAAGTGATGTATGCCTCTTTCAAGCTATAAATCAAACCTTATAGGTTCAATGCCCCCAACAGCCCCCCCACATAACAACGTTCCATTTTTCTTCTGTTGACTGATTGGAGAGGACTCAGAGGAAGTAAGGACAGAAGAGCCACCAGATGGAAAGGGTCCCTGCTGCTTGGAGGAGAGCTGCTTGACCATGCACACATACCCTGTGCAATAGCAGGATAACTACACATGTCCAGGCCCCCATTTTTATGCAAGTGTTGACTAGGTGCAAATACCTGTGGCAAAGAAGTGAAATTGCTTGACCAGCTGCACTGACTTAATCTTGCCAAAGAGGGTCCTTGAACTCCACACTAAGTTTCTCCCAACATTCAAAAATACCACTGCTGAGAAAATTGTTTTTTTTTCATTTTGAGTAACTTAAGACAGCAGTTGTGACATCTGTCCCACTAATTACCCACTGGTGAGATCTAGATGACACTCCAGTTGTTTCAGAATAGCTTGAAATTTTGCATTTAGGTTTAGTTTAGTCATCCACAGATATAGTAGGAAAGATCATATACATAAGGACCTAAGATAATCAAACTATCTCCCACAAAAACATTTTTAATTTATAATTCTAGGTCAGGAACAAGACCCTTAGGTTATTTCACACAATCCTTTCTCATTAGGTAAAACGGATCTTTCTTGTGAATCAGGGAAACTGACTTAAGAAAATTTACATGCGCTTAGAGTTTAGGCATGTCTGGTCATTCTTCTGTGAGGATGAAGAAGCATCAAATAGCATCTCCCACAAACTAATGCCTCAAAAATAAGAAGCAATGAGTTTTCGCCAATGAGGTTAGAATGAATCCGTTTTTTCCTTGGATACAAGTTATTAAACTTCATTAACCCAAACTATTCCATGCCCTATGTTCTGATCACTTGAGTCTTGTCATACACACACACATATATCTGTAGATAGCTGTATATATACATAAAGACATAAAAGAAAAATCAAGTTGGACAATAACAGGATGCCTCAGACCAAAATGACATTAAATGTTTTTATTGACCAAAAAATGATAAAACATGGAAGTTGAATTCACTGAGCAAGAGCAGCTCACCAAGGGAAGCTGCTGTACTTTGTGCTAAATAACCTTATGAACAGAGAGTATACAGAATACACATAATATGTAAGTTATCGCAACAGCAAAGGAGAAGTTAGAGATTACAATTTTGGAGGATACAATTTGATCATGTGACAAATTTAGTGGCTCAAAATTTCTAGCCCTTATCCACCCAAATTCAGTATGATTCCACATAGATGAATTCCCATTTTAATGGAAGCTGCTTTTTGGAAATTTATTTTTATCTTTTCATATCTACTTGACATGCCACTCAATTTTTAAAATTTTTGTATTTGATATAACTATGTGTGTGTAAAAACCCCAAACCCTTGTTCATAAGTAGAAGGGTCATGCTGTCTATTTTTAAATGAATATTGATGAATTTCAGTCATTATTTCTCCTGTGTGTCTAAGAAACTTTATATGTTCTCAATGCACCCACATAGACAGGTGGGTTGACAGATATGTCAAAAATACTTTATGAAAAGAGGGAGGTAGCTCATGCGAGTTGGCAACCTTTTGTCTATTGTTTTCTGTTGGAGCAGGCTGCCTCCCTTTGAGGCATCTTACAGTCAAAGATGAAAGGAAAACTTTTGACTTTGAAGCGTAGTTAGCACAGTTGTACATTTACTATAATCCACCTTCAACTCAGTTTATTGGGCTTTCACATGTAAGATGACAAATACCTTACACTCAGTACACAGCATCAAAAAGTACTGAAGAAACATTTGATAGACAACACCTTGGTTGTTTTTTCTTTTTTCATGTGTTAAACATCAGCTTCTATGGAATACAATTCCAGAATGGTTTTGTCACCACTTTATAAACACTCTAAGCCAAACAAACAGCACAAATAACATCAATGTCGTCTTTTTTCCAATATCTGCATCAATTACTGGAGGCTAATCCTAACAAACACTACTTAAGGGGGGGGGAAAAGAAGAGAATCCAAGACACATTGCAAAGATAGGACTACAGCATCTTAGTTGTAGGATTGATCTTACGGTGCAGAAAGAGGGGACTCTCTAGAAGGTGATGGTGTGGTTTCTTCAGGTGGAAAAACTGTGAGTGTGCAAGCTCGGATGCCACCCAGGGACTCTGGGAGATCAAAAACCTTATGCCATTCATCTTTATCTGGGTCATACTTCTGCACTATCTCTACCATACAACGATTATTCCAGGAATATCCACCAACCACATAGATTTTATTCTCAAAAACAGCAACCCCCACATCACTCTGGCCTCTTAACATCGCAGCAATTGGGGTCCACTGGTCAAGAATAGGTGAGTAATATTCACAGCTTAGGACATCATCATAATCACTTGTTCCTCTGAAGTGATTGCCACCAATGACATAGAGCCTTTCTCCCACTGTACACATGCAATGCAGACCTCTGACGGTGGTCATCGGCGCCTTCTGAATCCACTTGTCAGTATCAGGGTCAAAGCACATGAGCTCCTTTTGGAAAGTGTCATGAGTGATTCCCCCTAAAGAATGAAAATATTAGGCATGAGGTCAACATATTCTTATAAAAGTGCAAACATAAATAAAAGACTGGTGTAATTAATTTTTGCACATGTTATGATCTTTTGTAACTTATCAATGGTGTTCAAACATCTGCCCTCTAAAGACACATCTCTAAAGAAGACATCCACATGGCTAACAGGCACATGAAAAAGTGTTCATCACTATTTTTCATCAGGGAAATGCAAATTAACAATGATATACCATCTCACACCTGTGAGAATGACCCATATCAAAGAGAGCGGAAATTACACTTGTGTGTTGCTGGTGGCAATGTCGACTGATTCAGCCCCTAAGGAAAGCAGTGTAGAGGCATCTCAAAATATGAAAAACAGATTTACCATATATCCATCAATTCCACTCCTATGTATCTATCTGAAAAGTGCAAAAAATGTAAACTGAAGGGATATATGCACTGCTGTGTTCCTTGCAGGATTATTTATAACAGCCAAGTTATGGAAACAACCTAAGAACCCAAATAGAGTGGAGTGGATCAGGATGATATAGTATATATACACAGTGAAATACTGCTAAGGTATAAATAAAAGATAAAACACCTCATGCCATTTGTAACAATATGGATGGGACTAGAGGGAATAATAATAAGCAAACTAAATTAGAGAAGAAAGGCAGATAGTAAATGGTGCCACTTATATGTGGAATATAGAGAAACAAAATAAAGGGTTCAATAAAACCAAATCAATAACAAACTCTAGAAATTTAACTATAAATTGCTGCCAGAGGGGGCGGAGAGGGTGCATAAGAGCCTTTAGTGAAGTTTGGCAGTGCCTTGATGGTGTGTGTGTTGTGGTGACAAACATCTGAAGGAATGTGATCCTATACCTATAAATCAGATGCAGTATTGTAAGCCAATGTGATCCCATTAAATAAATTACAATTTTAAAAATCTGTCCTCTATAAGTACTCCCTCTCCATTAATAAGAAAATAACATTTTTGTCTGCTGAAGGGGCAAACACATAGCTTATATTATTACAACAACCATTGCAGAGATCCACAGGATTTAAGAGGTTTTACTGAATGAAAATATATTCAGTGACTCAGAATTGGGGCTGCAGTTTATCCCAATTACTTGTTAATGACCTGCAGTCTCTAAGTGCTGAGCACAGTGATGGGACTTTAAATGCTAGTTGTCCATTTCCACATCTGTCAGGTAAGACCACTACTCTAGTTATAGCATTAGATTAAGACTATGAAGCGAAATAAATCAAAATGTTTTGGAAAAAGTTGAATATGCTGTACAAATGTAGAAGCTTATCACAGTATTCAGAATTTATTATTTTTTGAAATTTTGGTGGTCGGGGTAAGGGTGAGTAATTTTAGCTCAATCCCAATACTGGGAATCTACCCAGAGGACATGAAAACACTAATTAAAAAGGACACCTGTACACGCATTTTTATTGCAGCACTGTTTACAATTGCCAAGATATGGAAACAACCCAAATGCCCCCAAACTGACGAATGGCTGGAAAAGATGTGGTATATATACACAATGGAATATTATGCATCAATCAAATAAAACAGACATGTCATTTGCAACAACATAGATGGAGCTAGAAGGAATCATGTTAACAGAAATAAGTCAAAGAAAAAGAGAAATATGATGGTCTAACTTATTTGAGGGATATAGGAAAAACAAACAAACAAATGCTTAAGAAAAACTGAAAACTGCCAAGAGAACTAAAGCATAGAACAAGACTGGGGGAAGAGGGAGACAATGCAGGTAGGAGAGGGCACAAAAGACCAAGTGGTGCACAGGTGGTAAGGTGATGGGAGAACATCAGAGTAGACATTGATGCAATATAAATATGATTATAGCTATACAAGTGCAAACAATAAAAAGCAAATTTAAAAAAAACAGTACATAAAGCAATATGTCAACTATAACTCAAATTTAAAAAAATTAAAAGGCTAAAGTATTAGAAAGATGAATATATATGAAATTTTGTGTATGCAACAATTTTGTCTTGATATATTGGGTCCATATCATCCACAAACTGAATTTTTAAATCAGTCTCTACAAAGAAAGCAGTAAACTCTACATTCTTCAGATTAGGGTGAGAAGTAAACTGAACTGTAGTCATATAATTCAAAGCTCTACTACCTGGTGGTCAGTTCGAAATCACTGGCTTTTTCTACTTTTTAAGAGTTTTTTTTTCCTCTGTACTATACAGAATTCCTAAAGAGCAAATCCGTATTCTTCAGTTTCTAAATCATTCTATCCTTTACTTGACCGGGAAGGTCATGGGTGCATTATATGCCAGTTATACCAAAACAGCACTAGAATAATTCAGATGCTTGCCTCTCCTCCCCCCTCCCCCCCATGCGCAGAAGATCTGGAGCTCTCATTATAATGGCGTTGCAGTGACACACATGAAAAAGTAGATGGTGTAAATCACTGATTAGTGGAGCATGTGATTTCCTGGGTGACTATTTTAATATTAGCTCTCCTGTAGTTGCTCATAAATTTAACGCCAGAAACCCGCCAATCACACACTACAGGCCTTTCACTGATCCTTTTTGATTACAAATTTCATAAAGCAGTATTCAGAGACTCAGACCACAAACATCACCTTAATGCCTTTGTTCTCTAATAATGTAACTGCTGGCCTGGCACCAGCAGGCCCTCAAAAGGCAAAAGCTGTCAAACGTAGACTGTGTCAGGACCAAGTGATAAGAACCTAACAAAGTGAAAATTCAATAGCAAAAGCAAACACTACTTTAAAAGATAGACCTCTTTTTAAATTCTATGGAAGGGTAATTTGAACATCAACAATATGAGAATGAAAGCTGTTACTGAGATGCTGAGCCAGTTATCACTGTTTCGGGATTTTTATGAGAAAAATATACATGCATGCGAACAAAATATAGGTAATGAACAAAAAATTGTATATGTAATGACACCAGAGGAGAACCCCATCATAATACCAAGAAAACGAGAAAACATGTATTATGAACATTATTATGCATTATATGTATGTTGTAAGCAAGCTTATTGCACATGAGACCTTATGATATATAACAATATATTTCTCATCATTCAGCTAAATTTTAAATGAAAATGAATTAACTGCTTCTATATAGAATATGAATGGTGGCTATTGAGAGTATGGAGGATGGGGACCAAAAGGTAAATTAGAGCTGAACACTTTTCAATTAACTCTAAGCTATGCATTTAGAGCATAACCGGTTTGTTGCCAGTCTTAAGAACTTACAGACTACTAAAGGCATTCATAGGCAAGTGTTCACATACAGTATTTTCTAGAATCAACATAAAGCATATTTTGATATCCACTTTTCTGGATTATTATTATTACCACTATGCAGGAAGCCAGTACCGTAGTTAAAAGTTTACAGTGTATTATACTTGCGTACCTGAAATATACATTACTCCTCCATACACAGTTCCAGCATGGCCATAGTGGGGCTCGCTCATTTTGGCAACGTAGGTCCATTCATTTGTTCTTGGATTGTAACATTCCACTGTAGCTATTGTTAAAAAAAAGAAAATGATTTCTGATTCCAAATTTAGCAATTATTTCTCCCTATAGGTAGAACAACAATATCCAAGTAAATGAAACATAACTATTAGTCATAAGATAGTCTTTGAGGGCCTTTTATATTAATTATTGAGGTTCTGTTAATAATATGAACCATGAATACATGTTATGTTCAACTAGATAATGTAATTTAAAATATGTCTGTCATTGCATAAATTGGTAGGGTTTCTTTTCTTTTGTATCATGTTACATCTTTATAATTTGACATTTCTCCTATTTCTTTGTTCTAAAACTGTGGGAAGATGAAAAAATAATGAGGAAAAAGTGTGATTCCTGTCTCTCCAGTTGCTACACCATATAGGAAAGAAAAGTTATTAAGTTGAGAATGAAATATGTGCACTGCCTTCTCTATGTCCTGATGCCTGATGCTCTTTTTCATATCTAGACAACAAAATAATGACTAACAGTCATTTTTTCAACATTTACACATTAAGGCTAATAGTTTGAACATATCCATTACCATTGCAGACACTACTGCTTTTAACATGGCAGCATAATGTGAAGTTATGGGTTTTTTTTTGTTTGTTTTGTTTTGTTTTGTTTTTAATCAGGGGTAATTCTTCTCAGTAATAACTTTATCATCTTTAACAGAAAGCATATTGGAGATGTGACCTCAACTTAGTCAAATATCAATTTGTTATAACCTCAAGAATAGAACAATGACAAACCAGAGAGAAAATATGGTCCTTTTGAAACGGGGCTGTTATGAGGACTATGGTCAAAAGTACAATGCAGATTGATTTGAAAAGTTTATACTATTTATTGTGACACTGTCAGCTGCTAACTCAATTTGTTGTCTCTCTTAACCCTGCTTTTTTCATAGTAACAGGACCACAAGACTCTACAGATACATTCTATGCCACTCAAAATAAAATTTAAATTAGCAGGCTCCCTTGAAACCAGAGTTGACCATATGGTATAGCTCTAGGCAAAGTTTTCTTTGTTTTCATTAATTTTTTTTAATAGAAAGTCTTGTTCCAACGATGGCCCATGAGTTAGGATTGCATTTAACTGCAAGTAACTAAACATTGTTCGAGTTACTAATCAAAATAACCCCATCTCAGTAGATTTATGTTCCTATTTCATTGCCTAGAGAGAGACTAGTTTCCTACTCTTCTATAACTGCGTTTCATCAGCAAACTCAACATGGAATTTTTTTTCAAGTAAAAGCCAGAAAGTTTCTTTCCCATCTGATAGTAATGTTGATTGATAGTGTATGATAAGAAAAATCTTTTAGAAGTATATTGAACTGACACCTTTGTTCACTATAGAAAAAGGTTTTTTTTAACACCACATGGAAGTTCTTATTTCTGTTCTAACAACAGCAGTATTATACTGTTTCTCAGATCCTATTTGCACTTATTTGAGCTTTGAATATTTAGTGTTCTGTCAAAGGCTTTTCACATCCTTATTTTAATTTAATCTTGCTTTGTTTATTGCTTGAGGCATAGAGCCTTATTATCTCTTTTTCTACACCCTTCCATTAAATGGCAAGATTCTACAAAATTGGTACAAAAAAAAGAGCTCTTTCCACTATTAATGACAAGCTAAAAATGCCACCTATTCTAACACTGGTTTTAACTCTTTCCAGTCATTGATGTCTTCTTCAATATTCATTTGCCTTTGTCGTGACTTTCACCTCATTGACAAGCAAAATCCTACTCAATATACATTGTCATCACTCTCTTTCACTCTGCTTATAGAGGATCTATTGTACTGATTGATACTTGGCATCAACAAGTAATGACTGGTGGCAGGGTTTTTGTCTGATAAAAGTAGGATTACCATGCATCCTATACTTAGGGGCTTTTAAAAGACTTCCAGAGACCATCTTTTCTATTTATTTGATGTGAAAGATAGGTTTTACTATACTTATAGTCTTTTCTTAATGAAGAAATCTGCTTTGAACTTCCTAAAGTGCAATAGTCTAATTCAATCTATTCTCATAGTTTCCATTAGGTTCCTCCTCATTCTTTTCTTAATAGTAGAACTAGAAGTTGAATAGCTATTCACTTCACGTCTGTTAAATTTTTCTATATACAAAGATAATGCTGCCCTTCTGCTAGTGAATTACATTTTTAACAGCATTCATAGAATCCACTGATATTTTCTCATCCAGTAGTTCCCCAGTGAAAGACATCCGCTAATCCCCAATAACGTAATAATGATGTAGTAGTTCATCATCCCTAAACTTTTCTTCTTCCAGCTAAAAAAAATCACCTCCTTTGGTTTTCCAATAATTTAATCTTTGTCAAATTTCAGTCTTTCTATGCAGAATTGCTGTTTTATTATTACAGAATACATCTAACTAAAATATATATATATGCATGCCCTTATTTTTATTTTTCATGTTTCCAAGTCAGTGAGATATTGGTTACTTCCAACAACCCTGATAATGGGAGGGGTCAGTGGATGTACAACACATTATTTGCATCATCATCTATGAGAGGTGGGAATGGTAATGAGATAATTGGGAAAATCTAGAGTGGAAGTCAGAGGGCAAACTATATCCTATAAGCCAAATTCAATTTGTTGTCTGTTTCTAATTTGGCCTCTAAGGTAAAAACATGGATTATTTTTGCAGTTTTAAAAAGTTGGGGGGAAAATAAAAAAAAAACTGTGATAAATAAAAATTTTATGGAATTCAAAATTTGATGTTCCTCTATAAACTTTTCTTGGAACACTGCCTTACCCACTTGTTATAAATTGTCTAGAGGTGTTTTTAAAACATAAAACTCAAATAGAGCTTGATTAGTTGTGACAGAGATACTAAGGCCCTTTACAGATGTTTGTTGACCCCTTCACTAGGGAGTCATTTTCAGTAACCTAGTAGTCTCATATTTAAATTAGAAACCCTCTCCAATTTAGAATTACATTTAGGTTGGTAATTTCATAGATCTCATCAAGGAGTCTTATTTTCTCAGGTGATCCCACAAGAGTCCAGAATCAGTACCAAGGTAACTTATTTGTTCTTTGAGATTAGGAAAGATATTAAGGCCTGAAAAAAAAACATTTGAATAATAATGTCTTCAAAGGGGTGGTGGCAGTGGCAACTGGTGATGGGTTGCTTAATGAAGAGAATCACAAGCACATTAAAGAATATAAAAGCATCTGATTATTGCACATTTAGTAAAACAACACACACACAAAACAAAACCTAACAGCCTTTCTATAAGTTATTTCATTAGTTGAAAGCTTGACTGATTAATATGTAACTGCAGGAAAAGATAACTGAGTTGTCATGGTTCTCTTCAATTTTGAAGATACCAGGAATAACTGACTCTTTTTTCACCTATGTAACAACTACGCTAAGCTTTCCATAGTTTTCCATTATGTCTAGTGTCAAAGGAAAGTATTTCTAAGGGGTTATATTTTAGCAATAAAACGGGCTCAAACACACACTAGTAGCATCTTTTTGATGTGCAATGGGCTCCATCTCAAACATTAAAACGTGAGATGCACTGAAATGATCTAAAATGTCTTGCATGATGCCACTGTTTTCCTTTCACAACTGTACCTCAGCAGTGGTTTTTGTGTGCAAGAGGAATAAATGAGGTACTGGTGCTAATGATGTTAGACTGTTAAAGAACTCTCCTATCAATCCCCTTTCCTTGCCACCCATAGGAAAAAACAAAATAAAATGTTTGTAGGGCAGGAGAAATTTTGAAAACCCAGCCTCAAACTCTAGAAGTCTGACTGTAGAATCAAAGCTAAAAGAAGGGGAGAGTACAGGTGGGGAGGAAGGTAGGTAGGGGGCCCAATAGTCTATTGTGGAGCCTGAAGGGCACCTTGGTGGTGGGTGTGGTGTAGTAACATATATCTGAAGAGGTGTGAACCTATACCTCTAAACCATATAGTGCTGTAAACTAATGTTACCTCAATGAGAAATGGTACAAGTAAAAATTAATTAATTTAATTACATAGAAATCCAGTTGCTGGCTGGAACATTCGGTAATATAAGCAGGAGTTTGCTTAGAAGGTAAATTTGCTTTTCTATGAAAATAGGCTTCAGAAAACTGGAAAGGGCAATGAATGAACATACTTTGATTATTTCTATAAAGAGAAACACTATTAACATAGGATTCAGAAGAACTCGTACATATTGTTCTTTTGGGAGACAATCAGGGCAACTTATATCAGATTTGGTTACCTCAATAATACAGAATGTGACAAGATGGGACTGTTTACTTCTTGCTCCCATTTGGGTATAACACAGAGGAAACTCAAGAATGGTGGAATGGGTCAGAAAGTAAAATATACAGTCTCTTGTTCCTTAGTTTAATATAATGACTCTTTTTGGCGAAGAATTCTCTGGGAATCAAGATTCTTGATTTGAGTGCACTTAATAAGTCGATCACATGATTTATAAAAACGTTCCAACATATTTTAATTTAAAATATTTAGAACAGAGTAAATTTGCTGGGTATGCTGATTTTAAGCAATCATTTCATACAAAAGTTCAGTTGTAAATTATGGGAAACAATTTCAAAAGGAAAGAAATATCATATAGTTGCCCTTAAAGTGGAATTAGAGCTATTTCTTAGTATTGATGTTTTCTGTCTATAACAATAATCATGTGTGTATTTGTGTGAAATGTAGTCTGTGAATCAAGATAAAATTGAACCTATAAACCTATACTTACCATCTACAGAGGGAATATCTTTAAAGATACTGAAATCATTTCTTTGGGATTAAGTTTTGGGAGATTGGGCCTTTAATGTCTAATATAATCAAATCATTCTGAATTTAGGAATAGCCCGTGAAAGACATGATTCCCATTCTTTTTCACTTTGAATCTGAAACACGAAAGAGATAGATGGAGGGGCTGATTTCTGAAGATCCAAGGAAGTCAACTGCTTGACTCAAAACTGTAGTCTACTTAGAGTATAACCTAGGAAGAGCTAACAGGGAGGGAATTCAATTAGAAAACTGAAGTGGCTAGCTTTTTGATTTATGCAATGACTCTCCTTGGCCTGAAGACTATGAATTCTCAGAAAAATAAGGTTTCTAGTTAATATGAGGAACAATATATTGAAAACTTAGTTGTGGCATATTAATGGGGAGGACAACATCACCACACAAGCACTAACTAAAGAGGAAGCTATTTCCTTTGAGAAAAGAAGTTTCAAAAAACTACTATGAAGCCGGGCATGGTGGTGCATGCCTGTAAGCGAGAGCCTAGGAAGACGCAGCCAGGGCCAAGGATCGTGGTTTGAGTCCCGCCAGGGGCATGTAGCAAGACCTAGTTCCAAAAATATTAGCTGGGCATGGTGGCACGTGCCTGTAATCCCAGCTACCTGGGAAGCTGAGGCTGAGGGTTGCTTGAGTCTGTGGTACCCTGGACAATGTGAGCCTGCGGTTTCACAGGCAAAAATGGCAAGACCTAGTCTCAAAAAAAAAAAAAAAACTACTATGTGCCAATTGATGACATATAATTTGTTCACTGGGTATGATTACCTTATACAAGTGGTATTTCTAAGAAAGCACCAAGTCACTATATGCACCTTCTGGATGTTTTCAGAATAGTATAACATGAAAATGTTTCATGTGGGTTAACTGAGTACACCTAAAATGACAACTCCATGTCAACTCTATACCACCAAACTAATGCCCCCATTGCTTTTAAAAGTTTGATTAATTCAAATATACTAGAAAACCTGTGTGGTTTATGATCTGATACCTAGTCCAATCTGAAAAGTATGATCTGAGGCAAGGATCACCGTGACAACAGGAAAACAACAAACAAAGCAAAATAAATAAACAAACAAAAAAACAATGGTGAGGAGTGATCAGTTACATGAAGACCATGTCAATTCCCAAAAGTGCTTGGTATGCTGTAAAGTACAAGATCTGAGAGCAATTCTGTCTCCAATCGCTTATTTTAAACCCACGAAACTACCTTCTATTTCTTAGAATACTGAAGAAAAAAATTTTTTTTTCTTTTAAGTAAAAGAAGCTGATAATTACTCTGAATTATCCAGAGTTAATGCCAATATTTTAAATTTCCCCAGCATTATGAAGCCTAGGAATACTGGTCAAGGACAAGGGAAATGGAATATAATGTCAAACAATGATAGTAATGAGAGGTATGGAAGGGATGGAAGGGACAACAAAAAATGTGGTCCTCTTGACTTCCTTTTGGACAGCTATTTCCTTCCACTGTTTTCTAAAATAGTAAAATTATACCTGCTTGTGTTAATTTATGGAAAAGAAGCACTGCTATGTTAACTGTACCTGAGGCTGATCTTAAGTCTAGGAATACAAAAATGTAAGCATCAGATAAAGCTGACTGGAGCAGCTCAGAATGAAGAAAACTGTATTTCATGAAGACACAATTTTAAAACTCAGTCATCATAACACTTTCAATAAATACATTTTGAAAACCACTGAACTTTGTATATTTAACCCATAGAGAAAATTATCTTACTATGTGATCTTTGATATGTAATAGATTATGTAAAAGAACAAACAATAAAAGAATGGATTCAAGCCTGTTCAGTAAAATATTATGCAAGATTTTTAAGATGGAAAATGAGGAACCATCCCAAACTTCTATCCAACATGCTACTAGAATTCAAATGAACACAATATATTCTGTAGCTGTAGCTTCAAGAAAAGGCCATGTATAATGCACAAATAAATTATTCTGTAATGTCCTGATGTATTTAAGACCTAATATATATCTTGGCCATCAATATGAGCCCGGGTAATGCAAACAGATTGTCTGTAATATTTTCTAAAAAAAAAAAAAAGTTTAAACCCAAACTGTAGTTACAATGTTTTTGCCTTTAATTTAGAATTGCTTATTTTCTGATTTAACGAGGATTTGGGGGTAGAGCAATTAGAGTTTATGCTTAAATTAAATGCACACACTTACGCAGTTCGCCAGCTGCATTGCGCCCACCAACCGCATACAGATATCCTTTGAGGGCACTTAGGTGGAAGAAGGTGCGCTTCTCATTTAAAGATGCCACTTGCATCCATTTATTGTATCGAGGGTCAAATCTGAAGACTGTATCAACTGCTGTTTTTCCTTTTGTGTCATAATTACTCTGTCCACCGACGACATAGAGGAAATTTCCAATGACGGCAATGCCATGCTGGTACCTTGGGGCATCCATTGGGGCTAAAGATTTCCATTCGTGGGCCTTTTCATCATACATGCGCAATTCCTTGCTGACAACAAGCTGCTGCCTCAGCACTCCTCCCAGTGTAACCAAATGAGTGGTGTCAGATCGAATGGCAGTCCTGTCTGACTGCATCACTGGCTGCATATATGGCATCATTTGGTAATTGCTGGCTTCCAAAAGGAGATTCACACAAGTATTGTCAGTTCTCATGAAATCCACAGTTTGCACATAATTAATGAGCTCCTGTGGTGTCATCAGTGGAAATCGTATGTTCTTCATTAATTTTGCAGCAAAGTCCATCCGAGGCTCTTCCAGACGTAGCCAACGGCAGGTAGCCTTAAAGAGCTCCAGTTCAGTGCAGTGCTTAAGGCTGTTACTGGAAAGCACAAAGGCAAGCCTCTCAAAAGGGAGTTTTAAGAACTCCCCAGTACTCAGCAATGCAGGAAAATTCTTCAAGACAAAACTGTTAACGTATTTATCCACTTCTGTCAGGTTGTAGGTATTGGCAATCCGCCCAACTTCGACACAATTGTCTAAAGTGACCTATTATTGTCAATGAAAAAAAGAAAAAAGAAAAACATTACTACTTTCAAGACACTATTATCCACATAACATAAATACCTGTCCTGGGATAAATTACGCTATTTGCTGTTCAGATAGCTGCCAATAAAGAATATATCTACATATTTTAATGATCTCAAGATGATTCACAAATCACTTTTCCTAATCCAGTTGAAGGATGACTAAAATAAAATGTTCATTTAAAGTCAGTAGGTTAGAAGTTACTCTCAGAAACAATGTTGTAACTTGACCATGGCTAAAATAATTACTGTTCTCTACTTAAACATGTATGTTCCTGTCCAAAACATACTAATAAAATCCTGCCAGTTGGAATTTTAGAAAAATAAAAGCATATTCTAGTATGGGTTCAGTGAAACATGATGTAGCTGAAACCATACTGAAACACGGCCAGAGTGAGTCCTGGTGGAAAAACCAGGTCTGACACTTGGACTGGGTCAAACAGGCAAAACTCCAAGAAGCCAACAAGGATGAGAATATCTTGTCTGAAAGGACTGAAAAGGATTTTTACCTACTTTTATTTTGCGACGCCTCCACCAGACCATATTACTGATTACTCTGTCATCTGACCAGTGCTTCATCTTTTATTCTCTTATCTCCTTTTTCTCTCTACAAGAAGGCATCAGCCCCCATCCCACATCCACCACACCCACCTGGGTCACTCCACTCTCTGGGCCCCAAATTCCATTTCTTTGCTTGTCCCAAATAGACCATGTTGTCTTGCCTGTTAAAACCTCTATTCTCTTGTTGAAAAGTAAGTTCGTCTCGACACACTTCTCAATCAAATCCTATGAATAACACAGCTAACAGATGCAGTTTCTCTAAATGCCCAACCCCTAAATTTTGCTGTCCTGTAAACAGGCATCATTCATTACTATGATTCATTTCAGTTCCTTCAAAAATTATTGCTTATAGAGAAGATCATTTAAAGGACAATTATTTCTAAGCAGAAGTTATTTTCCACACTATCTAAATATGAATGGCAAAATAATTTGTCACCTCAAAAATATCACTTTTTAGTGTAAGGGTTACTTTAGGCTGATTATTTTTAAGAACCAAGAGATAGAGGAAAAGATCTGAAAACCTAGTAGAAGCTGTTATCCTTTTCTAAGAGATACTGATATTTATATGTGTCTCCCTTGCAGCCAAATCAGGATGAGAAGGATAATTAAATCTCTAGAGACTCTTATCAAAGAAGATACCACCATATATCTGCATAACAACTATATTCTCCTTTACTGTGCTTTTTCTGGTAACCTCTGCAAACTGATCACCCCTATTCACCCAAATGTTTTGTCTTTAGCTAATGATATTTACAGGTGGTGACTTAGGTAATCTTGGGGAGTGCTTTCCTCAATCTCAAAGGAATTCAGTAGGTGCACATTATTACATTTTTGTTTGTTTGTTTCATGTTACTCCTTTATTACAGAGTGGTCTCAGCTAAGAACTTAGAAAAGTAGAGGGAAAATTATCTTTCCTCCCCTACATAAGCAAGGGAATCACTAATTCTTAAGGGATTTGTATCAAATTACTCACATACTTTAATTTCTGGTACCTGTGATGACAGTGTGCAAGATAGTATTCCTTAGTCCCTCTGACCCTCAGCATATTCTAGCTCTACTTGGAGTTAATGTAAGTCCAGAAAAATTCCTGAGCATGGAGTATAAAATATACCAAAACCAGACATCAGGAAAAGGAGTCGGAGCTCTTTGCAAAGGGTCAAAAGTGAGAAGAGGAAAATCATGTTATACAAGGAATAAATCACAAAACCAAGCCTACCACACAAATTTCTGAATGTGTGCATACAAACACAGAGACAGGTTATAAACATAGGACTCAAAAGTTTTTCTTAACTTTGTCAGGGTATGTGCTAACTAATGTCACAAAAAACCTCACTAACACAATTGTAAAGAGGAAATTGGCTAGTTTTCACATTATCCTTTTATTTAAAACCTCAAATAAAACTAAAATCACTATCCCTCTGCATTAAATAATGCAGTTAACCTATAATTACATTAAAAGCCTTAGGCTAATACACTTATCCACAGTTATTTTCACAGATTAACTACCTCAAGAAAAATTTGAACTCCTGTTTTCCTTTATAGAAATGATCAAGTAATGTAATAACTTATCACACTTAATAATTATACATTGAAAAGTACCTAAAGCAAACTGTCACACACACACACACCCCTGAAAAACAACCAATCAGTGGTACAGAGTTTGATGTTCTTCAATATGTTGAGTTTCTAATGTAGCTAATAAAAAGCACATTTTAATACAAATTTAGGAGTGGCAGGTTGGTGTTCCATAAAATTTAAGTTATGTTCACTAAGTTATAATGATTACTGTGGATCAATTAAAGTCTACAGCTTATTTCTGCCAGAAAATGTCCACTTCCACAGTGTTAGGGTCACCACAAGAGGTTGAAGTGGGTAAAACAGTGGCTCTTTTGCTGTGAAGAACACTGTGTTCATTTGCTGTGTGGAAAACCAGCGAAAGTGTCCAAAAAGTTCACAGATGGAGCTCCTCTCATGTTGCAGGAAGAAAGAAAGCATGAAATAAAGGCTTAACAGTCTCATGTCTATAGGAATAATTTTAGGATAAGAATTCAAATACCTCTGGGCCTTACACCTTCCCAATCACAGCTCTGGCTGAATGAGTTCTGT
Organism: Uropsilus gracilis; assembly: GCA_004024945.1. Classification (NCBI taxonomy): domain Eukaryota; kingdom Metazoa; phylum Chordata; class Mammalia; order Eulipotyphla; family Talpidae; genus Uropsilus; species Uropsilus gracilis. The sequence goes on along the minus strand of PVHY01000717.1, from coordinate 182,809 downwards.
AAGATCAGGGAATTGCTTTGAAGTTATGTATAATATTTCCTATCAATTAATGAAATTTATTGGAAACCAATCTTTTTTAGTTAACTGAAAATGTTACAAATTAACTAGAAACCGTTTTTCCTTTACAAGAAAAAACAACTATGAATGTTTTCTGTGCCAAAAACTCCAAGGAGAGGGGCCAGTTACTGCGTGAAATTGGAGAAATTGGTCTCTTGAGCCCAGGTCCTCAGTTTGGCTCTGAATAACCTCTTTAATAAATTTCTCTTTTACCAAACTTTGAATTAGCTTCACAGAGGTGGTTATTTCAGTCTATGATACCTACTTGCTCAAATCACCTCAGGTGGAAGGGATTCCTATTAGGGGTAATGGTTCCAATCTATGAGCCAAGTAAGAAAGAGCCCTTGCCCAGAACAAGAGCAATCTGCACTTTTGAATACATTTACTAGTATAGATTAGCAAAGGCTGATGACAACACAAATACAATTCCGCGGCATTAAGATTCTCGTCTATTGGTATGATTACAAATAAAAGTGAAGAATAAGTACCTTCAATGGGCAAAAATTGACATCAGTGGTTAAGTCAGCAAATTTAAATCTAAATGTATAGCAATATAAATTAAGTGAAGATTAAAGATTAAAAACCAAACTATAATTTGAAAATGGGATCACAGTATCTAGTTTCTTGGCCCTGTTCCTTTTGAACTTCATTCAATAAAAAAACAATCTCTATAATAAGAGGAGAAAGAAAATAAACATAATTTTGGGTGAGAAAAAAAGAGAGAGAGTGAAACCTGCCTTTTGTTTAAGAGTATTTTGGAAAATATCAGTATACTCAGATATACAGCACCACAGGACTGGAGATTTGAACAGACACTAGTCAAGACAAATAGGGGTCTCCTTTTTTTCTTAAAAAGCACTAAAGAATGATATTTCATTATCTTCCAAATTGTAAACTTGATAGAAAGACTAATGTATCTTTTATAGCTTATGTACAATAACTGTGACACAGATTATATGCTATGATATCACCAGAACTTTATTAATTTATAAATGACTCAGATAAGAAAAATATGCAATAGGAAATTAACTTCTATAAAGTACATGAAACCTAAGGATAAAAATCAATTGCAGATTCTAGGGATTTAGAAGCCAAGTGTAAAACAATAGCTACCAATTTAGGCAGACAGATCATTAATGATAGGCTAATTATAAGCAATTTGGGGGAAAAGTCAGGATCATTCAATTACAGTTCATTTCAAACCATATCTCAGCCACAATTCTTAAAAGTACCCTAGCTAGCATGTCCCCAAATATTTAGCCAAGGTAATATTAAATAAAGGATATGTGTAGTAATATAACATATAATACAATTTATTTATATAAAATACATTACATTTTGAAAACATAAAATATGAAACTTAAAGATTAGTTTAAAAAGCCAACAATTTTTAAGTAGGAAAAAAACCTTAATTTCATCTGAATAACATGGCTAAAATTTCAGAGTTATTACAGAAGTTAATACAAATAGTTCCACTAATATTTTAAAGAAGAGAAGGAAAAAAGAACAAAATTTATCAACCACTTATAAGATTCAACAAGGTTGCTTTTAAAATAATCAACTGTACATTTAAGTTTCCTGGGAATAAATTATTATAAATTATTCTATTATAATCAAACAACCTTCATGGTCATTCTAAAGGCAGTCCAAAGCATCATAATTTTCAAAGTGGTATTCTCACTAACATTCTGGTTATCATTGCTGCTGCATTAAACTGTTCAAATAAGACCAGATGTACTTAAATATTGTCTTTAATATAATATGATATTTTAACAGCAGGTTTCAGGTGAAATCTGTAATGTTACTTTTTATTTTAAATTTTTATTTTTTAATTTTTAATCATATAAATAATTTATTTATATGTATTTCACATAATTGTAATCTGTAATGTTATTTTGTTGATGATCAGTGTCTTATATAAATAAATCTCCATTTAAGAATAAAAAAAAACAAATGAGTGCCTGCTTTTGCAAGGGAAATGAAAAGGCTAGGGATTAGCTGGCAAATTTTGGTGGACTTCTTAGTCAAAACACCAGATTCTCCTGGGTGTTGTCCAGTTTATTAAAATGACAGCTTTACATCAATTACAATCAATGCAGAGAAAGACTGGATGGAAATAAGACAAGCAGCATCAGCAGATCTACCAGGTATCTTCTAGGTCTTTCCACAATTAAGAATATTACAGGGTACAAGGAATGGCCTTTTGGTAAGTACATAAGGTGATTAAAAAATGAAAACCTTTCTCAGTTCTTTGTCTTTCTTCAATCGTGCTGTCTATTGTGCTAAGAAGGCAGTTAGTTTTTTTTTTTTTTCTTTAGATGCTAAATGGACACTACTGATGATGTCTTGTACTCAGGAAACCCAATTCTCTTATTCCTTTGTACTTTAAATGCACTTTCCTTATTAGCTCAAATATTAGTTGCTATAATGTCTTTTGGGGAAAAGAATTAGATTCACCTGATGCTGGGTCTCTCTTACAAAGTCCCAGAAGGTAGATGGGCAAAAATAGAGTGCTTAAAGTTATAGCCAAGGGTAGTATTAAAATGACCAGCACAATCCAGGTACCAACAAATCAGCATAGATGCTCAACCATAAACCATAAACAACTGATAGATGTATGGGTGGGTACTGCTCACTGAATATCATCCCTGACAATAAGGAAATCCAGACTGGTTTGGCAGGAAGGGAACAGCTTTGATTCATGGTAGAACTATAAACTTAAATCCAATCTAGCTCAAATAAGGAATGTTTATGTATAATACAGGAAATCCTCATGTACAATACAGGAAATCCTCATATCAAGAATGACCTCACTGTTTGGTGCTGACAGCAAAAGAAATTATCTTTTCCAATGACTTTTTAGTTTCCTCCATGCTCCCATAAAAGAACTTCTTTTTTCTGCCTTTGCCCCTTCCCCACATAATCACCTCCCTTGTTTCCCACATTCTCCAACTTGTTGTAACCCTCAATTCCCTCCATAAAATTCTAAAACATTTCATTGTGAGCTGTCTACCCTTGTAAGTGGTAATAAATGTACAGGTATGTATAATACACCTGTATTCAGGGGAAAAAACAACATAATTTTAAGGAAATGAATGAAAAGGAGCATCCTCAAGCTCAGAGCACAACTGCATCTTCAGTGCCTCGTTAAATATAGACTTGATTGAAACATAAAATGATTTGTTGCTCGGCTTCATTCTGTTTTAATTATTCTGGATATCTGTGTTTCAATTTAGTAGTATTTCCAGTTCAATTACATATAGTCTATTTCAGTAGCGTTATTGTTACACTGGATTTTGTGGGCTAACCAGTAATCTTCTATAAATGTTACACATTGATCAATGATCAAGAAAAAACAACTCCAACCTGTTTGTAAATCATGGAATGGATGCATAGTATTTAGCATGCTGGAGTTATGCAATGTCATAAGGACAAAAATCAATGCAAAATTTTTAGGTACATAACTAAATAAGTGGAATTTTCCATTCATACCATGATATATGAAAGTACATGTTTCTCAGTTTTACAGAAAAGTTTCCCTACTCTGTTTTATATCTTTCACTGTCATCTTTTTGTATTTATTCATAGTTCTCTTTGGCATAACTACTAAGAAAATAACACAGCAAGAACAAAAGTGACAGAGCCTATGAATTAAAATACTAATTACCACTAGGATAGAAAGGGATAGCGAAGTTAAGAGCTGAGTGGTTCGTTTTCTATTGACTCTGATGCTCTGTTACAGAAGAGAGAAATGTTTATCCTCTCACTGGGGGGTTTTATTATGGTACTTAAAGTTATCATTCAAAACTAATATGTAAGTACATGATGGGCTATTGAATAAATCACATTTTATTTATCCCTGCTCCTCTTCAGTCACACAAATGATTAGGAATGGGATAGAAAAAAAATGCATTAGAAGTCAAATTTTGTTTGAAAGTTCATGCCCAAGTAGTGTTTTGGTTCTGTGAACTATAATCACATTATATCATGAAAAACATCAATCTATTTACACAGAATGTTTGGTTTAAGCACACAGTCCTGAAAACACATGATTATTATATTTAAAAATTATCTATAATAACTTAACTTTTGGAAGAACTAAAAACAAATCCATCTTTGAAAAATATTTATATTATTATCTTGAAACTTTCAGTTCTTATAACTAAGAGAGGACACCTAGGGATAGTGTTCTCTAGATTCACTTGATTTCTGAGAAGGAAAAGGGAAATAAATAGGATAAGGATGAGCATTTAACTAAGAAATGGAATGCATGAGTAAAGAATAAAGGAAAAGGTGAATTTTACACAATCAAAATAATAATCTACCCACTTTTCCAAAAAAAATGATCAGGGTTTCTGAGTAGGAAGATATTCACTGCAAAATAGCAGACAGCTTCAGCAAACAAGATGAAGGATAAGTAAAAAGAAAGGCACTAAGGAAACCAAGGCTTCTTAAAATCTCATAGGCAAGAAAATTCTAAAACTGAGAGAAGGAAGAATGAACAATACCCCAAATAAGTTTTGTCAAGGAGAAGCTTCTTCTCAATTAGAAATGGGCATTTGGATGTCTGCAGAGGACAAGGGGAATGAAGAATATAATATTTCAGACAGTATTAAGAGCTCATAACAGTGAAAACTCTCCAAAGGGTAACACACACTGTTATAATAACTGTTTCAAAGAAGTTAAGACATCAACATTTTAATTATTAGAAATTTGTCAATATTTTGAATAGCTGTCAAGAAGAAAATTAGATTCGAATACTTCTATTTTGACAATGATATACTGTAATAACTTTATAAATTGTGCTTTATCCAATTTGGTATTTTCATTCATGTAGAGGAACTGACAACAATCAGTTTGTATAGGTGTAAGCACTAAACTTCAGGACTAGAGAAAAGGTCAACAATAATTCTTGTCCATGATTAGTTCCAAAGAAATCATGACATTGTACCTAGTCTGGTTCAGGGCAGCTACATATTGCTAAGATCAGTGTAAAGTAATGTTATGTGTTTATAAACATACACATTAAGGTATCACTAAGCTAAGCTAATTATTGCATTTGAGACCTTTTTAAAACTATGGTCAGTGCAATTTGTTTTTCGTTGAAACAAAATTATTATATGATGTTATGGCACAAAACTAGAAGAAGTTGCTTAAAGCTCTTGAAGAGAAGGGCCTTGTGCAATTTAATTAAAACAAAGTTTGGCATCCAGATTCAGTTATGGCAACAAGCAGTATCAAGGGAAATTAACACGTTGTACTTAGGCTGCTTGTGCAATAGAGAAGAAGACAATACAAATCAACACTATAACACCAGGCTGCCATAAAACCTTTCAAATGAGGGGTCAGCTTAAAAGTTGGCAATTGTGAGACAGTAGTCTGATTACTTAAAATGGAAATAAGAAAACAAAATATACTTTCAATGGTCCAGTTAAATTTGCTTTTGGCTCACTTTATGACAGGGAGCAGCTTTTTAATAAAATCATTAAGGACACATTCTTTTGAAATAGGCTTTTAAAGCTAGGACTCCATGTTTAGTAAATGCAATTTGTAAAGCCTGGGAACAATTATATACCAAAATATTAAAACTGATGAGTTAAAACCACCTGTAGAAAATATATTATCTAACAATACAATAAAATAGAAAATATATGCAAAATTGTATTGCCACAATTTTCTATTACAAAGGTAAATCTATAAGCTTTGGGAATCGTAGCAACACTTGTTTTCAAATTCTGGTTGACTTAAGGATCTCAAGTAACAGAAGGAGCTGTCTTCAGAGACTGGGTGACTGATAATTCTTTAACTATAGTTACATGGGGTATCTTATCTACTAAAGAAGGGTAAAAATGTTTTAATGAGTGAATGTGTTTTCCTGGAACCATGACTTACATCCTTAAAAGTTTACCTTCAGGCATTAGGTCTTTTCAAGTCCAACTTCATATTTAAAGAAAAAATTACTAATCCTGTTTTAAAGGACTTCTAGAAGCTCAGATTACTCTTATACAAAATTCTATTTAAGAAACCTGCATATACGAATCACTGAAGTCAATAAAACCAGATTGAAACATAGAATATTATAAAACAGGTTAAGCCATATATCATTGTCAAACTGCATAACTGCCTTACTGTCATTTGATTACTAGAATGTTTATCTTAAATGATTGTTTTGTGAAAATACAGCTGTACTGTCTCCCTCTCAACTTGCCACCAGACCTAACACTACATGGCACCTCTCTCTAGTGGCCACTAGAGATATCTGCATAACTATTATATCTGTACAACAGGCTCCCGAGTCTGTGCTCAACAGTCTTCATCAGAGTCTATGACAGAGAGACGTCTAGAGATTTGAAAATATCTTACCCCAGATATGAGGAACACTTTGCAGAAGTCCAAAACTGGCAGAATCTGTAGAAAACTGGCAGCTTCCAATGTGTCTTGAAGTGTGTCCATATTAAGAGAAAGCTTTGCAGTATAAATGAAATCAATAATTTTCCTTAAACCGACTTTGCTCACACCATGCAGCTTAATACACATTAAATCTTGTTCTTTCATTCCACCTTAAATAAAAAAGACATTCAATTAAATGAAGGTGGACAATTTAATTAAGGTCAACCTCACTTCTGCTAATTAGAGGCAATAAAATTAAAGGAAAAGTTTTATTCTATAGAAGCATTCATGTCAGAGTAAGGTGTCTGTATTTTACAGTTAAAAGAGAATACTTAAAAAATAGATAGCTCTACACTAATGGAGGTCATATATGTTTCCCTTGCCTCTGGAATGTTCTCCTGTCACTTGGAATCTTTTGTTGGAAAAAAGACTACATACATTAGTGGGACTCAGAGTCTCTGATGGCCCATTCAGATGTATAAGAAAAAGAAAAGCTGTGAAATAAGGTGGATTGAAGTATGAAACCGGCCTATTCATTTTCCAAGTTGAAAAAATGCTACCCCAAACCACATTTTTCATATTGTTTAACATGGACACAGCGTTTAAAAAGGCAACTTACCTGTGAACATAGCCTTGAAATAATCACTAGCAGATGCCATCATTACTCGATGCACAGGGAAGGCATCATCTGTGTCACCTGGCATGAGGGTCACATCACAAAGCAATCCTTCAAGTCGAAGCTGGTCAAAGCCCTACAGCAAGAACATGTTAAATCACTAATCAAGGTGCGGTGGGTACACAAATCTACAAGTGCTAAAACTCAGTTTATATATTAATGTGCACACAAAGTTTTTGGAACATAAAGCAGATAGACTACTCAGAAGAAAACTATAAGTTCAAAAGCTTGCTTGATACATGTCAGGAAAGGATAAAGTTAAGATGCAAATAGAAAAGCAAATAAGAAAAAAGTAAACATTCACTTATTACTAATAAGTGATTCGTGTTTTACCAGTATTTGGATTTTACCTTATTTTGAAAAGATTTTACCAAGTTCAATTAGGGTGTTGTAATAACATTCTTTTCCATAACAATATGTCTTTCTGTAGCACTTTACCAACACACCCTGATTTTTGCTTTTGTTTTTGTAGAAGTACAGAGGATCTGTGTTAACTGCAAGATAAGAATTCCTTTCTACCACCTAGAGTGTTCCATGTCTGAGAATTAGGGATTATGTCGTAGATGTTCTTATAGTTGGTATATTGCTTGACTAATATGCTTTCAGGTTTGGGATTTATCTTTGGAGAATGTATCCCAGGGAGCCCAACAGGAGAGACAATTGTCCCCAAGTGCCTAGACCTTAGTAGCAAATTAATAGACTGGCACCCAGAGTTCCAAGGAAGGACAGGTCTCTGGTGAGAAGGAAACTCAAAGGCTAACTCTGACCCACTCCCTCATTGCTACTAGCCAGTTGTGAACAGGCAGTTAACTGTTCTTTGGTCTACTCTTGAAAGAATGAACACTTCAATGATGATGGTAGTCTGGTAAAATGCAAAAAAAAAGAGCTAATATAAAATTCAAAAAGGTCAAAATGGAAATTTTGGCAAGATTCAGTCTGCAGTTTCAAAAATGAAAATGTATTGTTTCAAACAGAATTGTACTGCTAAGGCCATTAAGATACATACAGAAATTACTTTTTAGTACAAATGCAATATAATAATGTAGTACAATGAGAGCTAGGAATAATTCTATTCTCTTAATATTTTAATGATTTCAAATAAAACTTTTACTTAAAGTTGTGTTCATGGATTTAAAAAGCAAAAGCATAACAGACTGACTGATGAATTCAATTTTAGAAATATTGATTCTCCACATATGCATAATATAAATCTCAGTATAAACATCTTGTCTCTAATTTTTAAATTACTTCTGAAAGAAAATGTTTGAATCTACAAAAATGGAACATCCGAGAGATAATGTGATCCAGCCACTTTCTCTCTGGAGGAAGATATAAATATTTGTATTCCCCAAGTATTTATACATTAAACATATACTTTAGAACAGGATTATCATATATTCCTTTGTCCAACAATGATTGACATGTTTTTGTTCACAAATAACTAACTTTTCACAAATGCTCTTTTCCCTTTGTAAACACGAACAATGTATTTCTCCTCACTATTCTCTATTTTCCATTGCTAAATCATCTTTTTTCTCGGTTACACAGAAAGCAGAGGTTTAAAACAGATGCCAATTTTAGGAGAATATTCTCATGCAGAAGACAAGAAGTGGTTCTCTTGAAATTGATACATGGATTGAAATTGCAATAAATTTAAGGAGATCACCTTTCAGATATAAATGAGCAATAACAAGAATGAAGAAAAGCAAATGGTCAAGCAATCGAGGAGAAACCCCTCAACTAGAAGAGTGAGGGTCAAGCATGTTTGAATTTCCTACATGGTTGGCACCTAATAAATGTTCAATTAATGTCTGAACAAGCAAACCAGAGTTTTACCCAGAAGCCACAACTTGGTGTTTTAAAATTATGCAGCTATATTGGTAAGGACTTTAATTTCATGACAAGCTAACTAGAAACCTGAAACTTTGTGAAATGTCTCTGAATAGTGAAGCAAATTCTGCCTACAGCACCTAGGAATTGAACCATATTTTGGGGAACAAACACTGACCTCAAAAGTTTGACTTGTTTCTCCTTCAGATAAACTTCAGTAAATATATTTTTATTTTAAGAGATACAGACTTATTTCTACAATTTTACCTCTTCTACTTACTAGAAGTAACTATGGCTAACGACTAACAGTTTAATATATAAGATCTCTTTCTATACATATACACATAATCTATAGTATGCTTGCAAGCACATAGAATTTTTAAAGTGGAATTGAATATACACTTTTATGATTTTCAAAATACACCTGCAGAGATAACATGGACTACCTTCTGACTTAGTAAGCCAGATTTACTTCATTGTTTTTAGGGGATGCATCGTATACTTTAGTGGAGGTATATCATAAAAGGAATCTATTTCTTTCTGGTTGAACTCTTAGATTATCTCTAACCTTTGCCATTACAAGCAATGCTACAATGAACTTCCATGTATATGTAAGGAGATCTGAGGGAGTTATTCTTAGAAGTGGAATTGTTAGCTTGAGGAATTTGTACTTTAAAAGTTTTAATAGCCACTGGTAAGTTAAAGGATACAATTTTTCGTTGAAAATTTATCACACCTAGTAAACCAACATATTACTCCAATTAAAAAAACATTATTATACCTTGGGTACTGCTAAAAAAAAAGGTATAAGAACACTAACGAGAATAGGTATTGTATACTGCCTTACTTTATTAAATTTTTTTTGAATCTTCTTCTCTAAGGCATACATAGATAGCAACTTTGAAAGGCAATCATAGCTTAAGCAGTAAAGAAACAATGACTGCATCCAATTAGTTATTTCATCCATGAAAAGAATAATAAAAGCAGTAAAATCCTTGATTAAACCTGTTAGCAGTTCTGTCTTCAAATTTTCTAACAAATATTTTATACTGGGAATTCAATATCAGGTGGTTCCATTCTTATTATTTAGGATTCTTTCTTTTTCCTTGTAAAAAAAAAGGTGTGGGGTTTTCTGTATCATTATCTGTGTCATCTCATATGTAGTCCATATTCCATTAAGACTGCTTGTTAAGGTATATATTGAATCCTCTAGATCTAAACAGTTCAGTTAAGATACCAGGCGCTTTTACCCTCTTCAAAAACCTGATCATTTTGCATCTCTTCCTACTATCTTTTTTAATAAATCCTCTCACTTTTCTCAGAATATTCCAGCATCCCAAAAGAAAGGGAGTGGAGGCTCTTAGGCCAAGTATGACACATTCTATTTTAAGCTTAATTAATCTGCCTTTGGCTAATCATCTGCTTTAGTGAGGTTTTACTTTTTTTTTCCATGTTTGTTAGGTAGTTTCCCTTTCTAACCATTTCATAACCTTTATTTTCATAAACATAAAGGAATAATATTGCCATCCAATTCCATACTTGCCAATTTTCCTCCTGATTATTGTCATCTTTATCCAAATAAGAGCCATCAATTCAGTTTTCATACAGATTCTAAGTAACTTGTTTCCATGGCATTATCTAGATATCCTAGCTCTACCTAAAGAGAAAAAAAAACTGTACTTCCTTCTAAAATACATTCTGTTAATAGTAGAAAACAATAATTTCTCTAAACAACTTTAATGGTTAATCATCTTATGGAGAATTCATACACCAAAAGAAAAGGGAGGGTCATTAATCATAATTCAGTCTTAAAATATTTTATTGAAGTGTCATTGTATTACATCATTGCTATTGCTTGACAATATAGGATTTCCCCCTCGGGTGTAATCACTGTATTTTTTTTTTTTTTAAGACTAGGTCTCACTATTTTTGCCCATGGAACCGCAGGCTTGCATTGCCCGGGATCCCACGGACTCAAGCAATCCCCAGCCTCAGCTTCCCAGGTAGCTGGGATTAAAGTCACGCGCCACCACACCCAGCTAGTTTTTTGGAACTAGGTCTCACTACTTGTCCGCGGCAGAACTCAAACCGCGATCCCAGGTTCCAACCGCGGCTTCCTAGGCTGCCGCTTACAAGCACGCACCGCCATGCCTGGCCTGTAATCACTGTATTAGCCACAATTTTAACCTGCCTTCTAGAGATCTACTCTATGTTTTTATTTTTATAATTCTTTTCTCCATTTAATTCTAGGAAGACTTTTAAAAATACTCTGCATAATTAAAATGTATCATTTTACTCTAAAATCATTTTTAATTAAATATGTATCCACTCTTCTTGTCAGAATTCTAAAACATTGCCTGTTTACAAATGTCAGTCTACTATACACCAATAACCTCTACGAAAAATTAATCAAGTTTCCAATTAGTCTTCTATGGTGTCTTTAAATACTTTCTGTTGTTTTAAACTCATATTCTTTTTTTGCTTCAGTCCTTACTTAGTTATCTAATTTTCTACTTGATCTGTACATTGGGGTCCACTTCTGTTCTTAATTTCCTTACTATTTATTTCCCTTTCTCTTATCTATAAATCTCCCTCCTTTTTCTCTTCTTCACATCCTTTTGAAGGGAAAATATAAAAGCTTGGGGGAGGGGTACACATAATATCTTGAAGAATCAAAATGGTTTAAATGAGTTTGATAAATTTTACAATGGCTCTATTAAAACAGAAGAAAATATGACTCACATTATACAACTACAATATAGAAACCAAATGTGCTACAAATAATTTATACAAAAAGTTGGGGATGGCAACAGTTTTCAAATTAAATATAATGCCATTAGTGGATGAGACTAGAATGATACTATCATGTAGTAAAAAGCAATCTGATAAACAAATCTTTCTGCTACATTCTTCAATGAAAATAATTTACTCGCATATTATACCAAGTTTTGATTAATGTAACTTCAATAAGGAAACAGAGGGAAAAGCAAATACATCCTAAAAAGAGCAATAAAACATTAATCATGGAAAATGACTTATAAATAAAAATTAAGCAATTTTAATGTATTTTATCAAAATAGTACCACGGCCATGTTTTAATGATTGTTTTTTCATTTAATTCACAGAAATGTTCATTTACATATTTATGCAAAAGGAGCTATAGATTGGATGTAAAAGTTTATGTCAATATTAATCAACAGTCTGTTCTCATTATATAACCCTGCTTAGAGTTTAAAAAAGAAAACTTTTAAAGACTATCACTGCATTTTATCACAATATAAAACTTTAAAGTCTTCTTTAATGTGGTCCCGACTGAACTGTTCAACCTTATTTTTCATGATTTCCCTAAGTGCACTGAACCATCTATTAGGGTATTCTCCAGACTGTTTCACAGGAAAAATCCAGACTTATTCCAAATCTCTAAAATAATTATGGACTTTTTGTCTTGGTCTCACCATTTACCATTTAATTTTCCCCTACAAATTTAAATTTCAGTTTCCAGCAAACATTAGTTAACAGGAACTGGGTTTACCATGCTTCTTTAAATGACTTAAAAAACATATTAAAAAATTTACAACTGGATGAAGAGACTATCAGTGAAACATGAGAAACAAGTTAGATGATTAAACCTATAACTGCTTAGTGCCTGGAGTTTCCAGAGACACAAGGAGTGGGAACCCAGGCTAACCCCAGCATTCTTCCAGATCTGGGGTCCAGGGAGGTAAGGACAACTAGGTTAGTAGGACAGAATGCATGAAGGGAGAACCACAGAGGACTGCGGGGGTTCTAATAACAGCCCCACACCCTCAATTATTCAAATGAGCACTGCTATGTGCATTTGTCTGGGATAAGAACCACAAAAGGAGCATGTAAAACACTTTCCAAGGTTTGCAGAGCTGTGGGAAGTTTCTATTAAACAGAAACAAAGAATCCTTATAATTCTGGGGCCTCAGGTAGAGTACTCAAAAGGCTTTTGCCTTAATAATGGGGAAACGTTTGCCCTAGAATAAATACCGCTGAAGATCTAGTTCACAAAACTTAAGGTGAATCAAAAATAATTTAATGACAGTATAAGAGTTGGGGGAGAAAATCAGAGTGCAAATATCACCAAACTAACAATGAGTGTCTCACATTTATCCACTAATTTTTTCGGCACAAATATACCCTTGCTGGTCAGGAAGCATTGTGTAACCTAAAGCAGATGAAGAAAATTCTACATCTGATTTGAAGAAGAAAAAAGAGGGTTCTTAAAGCTCAGAAACAGTGGAGAAAATCCATTTTACTTCCTCCTCTGACATTTTGAGTTCTAATTCCTAGGCAATTCCAAGTTAGTTATGATGCCAACATTAATGGTGGCAAAAAGACAGCAGTGACAGTGGGGAGGGCAAAAAGCAATAACTCTGAGGGAGAGGAATATTCCTCCTTGATCAGAGAAGTTGCAATAGCTCCTTTGTGGTGACTACCTTTCTGAACTTAGACTGACTAGGATGGGGGTTAGTTGTGGTAAGTGTCTGGCAGAGCAGGATAAAGTCCCATTGTTAGGACTAGAAGACCCAAAAGAGAGCCCAAGAGAACTGGAAAATACTGGGGAGATGGTTGAGCTAAAGGAGTGGGAAAGGCCCCTAACAACATTCAATACCACAAAATGCCGTTCAACAACAAAAAGGACCAAACTACTGATACACACAATGTGAATGGATCTCAAAGGGATTAAGTAAGAGCTTAAAAACTATATGACTCCATTTGCAGAATATGTTCAAAAGACAATCACAGAGAACAGAAGTTCTAAACCAGGGTTTAGAAGTGGGGATGACTATGAATACCAACAGGTAACAAGAATCATTTCATATCCTAATTGTGATTACCCGAAACAATATATTTGTCAAAACTCATAAATTTATAGACCAATAAAGAATCAATTTTATTGTAAACTAACTTTAGTTAATAAATAAAAAATATATATGTAAAAAGATGAGTTAGGATATGACCTGCTAACACTAAGACACCTGACATAGCTTTACTCTCAGACAAAACAAATTTCAAAATTAAGAAGCATTTCAATTTCCTTTTTAAGAACCAGGAATATGACAGCAATCAATTCCAAATTAAGCAGAAGAATGGAAACAATAAAGAATCAGAGTGGAGATTAATGAAATAGACAAAATAATAGACAAAAGGCAACAAAAACAAAAAGTTGCTTCTCTGATGAAATCCATACATCTGGAAGGACTCTAGTCAGACAAATCTGTGAAAAGAGAAAACCAAATTACAAATACCAAGAATGAAGAGGTGATAAATAACCACTAGAGTTTACACATACTAAAAGGATAAGGAACCATGAACACCTGAACAGTCAAATCTACTATAAAACCGAATTTTCAATGATAAATACTACCAAACTTTTACAGAATAACACCAATTATACATGAACACATACAGAAGATTAGGTGGAAGGAAAATGCTCCAACTCATATTTTACAAGGTCAGCATTATCCCAAGCAAAGAATAGAACGAAAATTCATCACGAGCCTGCGTAGATGCACTAATTCCTAACATTTTAGCAAATCTAACTTAATAATTTTTAAATGGATACTACATCAAGATCCGGTTTATTCTCACTTGAAATACACATTGTTTTAGCATTTAGAAATCAAGCAATATAACTTTCAATAAATATTAACAGAGTAAAAAAGAAAAATGGTAAGATCATCCCAGTCCAGTAGATGCAAAAACAGTAGGTGCACCAGTAGCCATACGATGTAGGGAAAAAAAATGACAAAAATCCAACATACAACATATCTGATATTTTGTTTTTTTGTTTTTTTTTAAAGGAAGCCGGGCATGGTGGTATGCACCTGTAATCACAGCTACCTGCGAGGCTGAGGCTAAAGATCACTTAAGTCCGCAGGTTCGAGACAACCCTGGGCAACATAGCGAGACTTAGTCTCTAAAAAGAATAAAAATTTTAAAAAATAAATTTTTAAAAAAAGGAGCTCTCAAAAAAAATATGCACAGAAGAAAGTTCCTCAAACCTATAGTCAATGGTGAAAGAATGCCTCTCCCACACCCCACATTAGGAAAAAAAGTGAGAATATGTACTCTAACCATTTCTATTCAGCATTCTTCTTGAGTTTCTACTCAGTGCAATAAAGCAAGAAAATAAATTAAAGGCATCTGATTGGAAAGGAAAAAAACTTGATTTACATACAAAATGATTGCATATATGGTAAATCCTACTGAATACATAGAAAAGTACCTATTATTTTAATAATAATGGCAATAAAAAGTAAAAATGGACATTTATCAATACTTTCCATGTACCCCAGTACTAGATTATATGTATACCAAAACTACATATTAGATCTCAAATCTTGTATATCTCATTGATTGGTGACATTAACGAGGGCTAACACAGAGGAACAGAAATAATTACTAAGTATGTCTGGGTCACAAACTTAAACTTGAAAATGCACTGAAAGGTAGAGTAATAGGTCCATAGGGAGAGACTTTTAAGAACTTGCTGTATACACTGTATACATGGGATGACCCACTGTATAACTATAGTGGATACGTATATAAGTTTAGGCTGAACCTGGAATTCTTTTTTTTTTTGACCCTCCCATGACCCACTCCATCACCTGTGCACCATCTTAAACTCCTGTGCCCTCTCCCTCCCTCGACCCCACCCTCCTCCCCCCTCTCATTCTAGACTCCAGTGTTTTCCGCAGTTTCAAATTTTTCTTGTCCTTATGTTTGTATGTTTTCCCTATGTTCCTCATATATGTTAGACTTTCTGGTTCAGTCAGTATGGAAAGCTGTTTGGAGAACCCTAAAACAACTGAAAATGGAACTAACATTCAATCCAGCAATTTCACTCCTTGGAATCTACCCAAAGGATACAAAAACACTAATTGAAAAGGGCACCTGTACTCAGATGTTTATTGCAGCACTACTCAAAATAGTCAGGAAATGGAAACAACCCAAATGCCTCAAAAGTGATGAATGGCTGAAAAAGATGTGGCATATGTACACAATGGGAATATTATTCATCAATCAAAGAAGACAAACATGTCATTTGCAGCAATATGGGTAGAGCTAGAAGGAATCATATTAGAAAAAATAAGTCAGAAAGAAAAAGAGAAATATGGAATGGAATTCTGGTATTTACGCCTACCATTTGAGATAGATTATTATGAATAAATAGGGGCTTATCAGGTGGGTGAAGGAAGGGAGAAGAGGGGGAGAGAAAGTAAGGACATACTTGGTAGGGAGAATGGGTTCAAACGCTGAAGGATGAAGGGGGAAATTATGGAATAATGAAAAATCAGAAGTCTTCCACTAATTTGCCTTGACTCTCATTCCTATTAAATGTAATGATGAAAAGTAAAGGCTATATGGTTAAAAGGATAAGGAATCGAGGAATGGCAATGCAGTTATAACAGATCTAGGAACCATAAAAATGATGCTTGTAGGAGAAAATATCTTCAAATTGTGTGTCTCATAAGGAATTTATATATAGAATATATATATATAAAGATCTCTTACAAATAAATAACAGTAATACCTAAAAAATGGAGAATTACTCTGAATGGACAGTACTCCGAAGATGATACACAAATGGTCATATACACCAATGTTCAACATCATTAGCAATCAGAACAACAAAAATAAAAACCAAAAGCTACCACTTCACACAGGCTAGTATGGCAATAATCCTAAAGACAGATAGTAAATGTTGACAAGAATATGGAAAAACTGGAATCTTCATTCATTGTCACTGGGAATGAAAAAATAGCACAGTCACTTTGGGAAGCACTGGCAATTCTTCAAAATACAAATCATAGAAATAGTCATAGAATATGGTGCAGCAATTCCACTCCAAGGTATATTACCAAAGAGAAATGAAAACACTTTAACACAATTATATATGAATATTCAAACCAGCCTGTTTCATAAGTCAAAAGGGGGAAACGATCTAAATGTCCATCAGTGAATGACAGGATTTTTAAAAAGTGTCTATCCATAACTGTAATACTGTTTAGTTATAAAAAGCAAAGAAGTATTAACTCATGCTACAATGTAGCTGAACCTTGAAAACATTATGCTGAGCAAAATAAAACATTCACAAAAGAGCACATAATGTAAGATTCCATTTATATGAATAGTTCAGAATAGGCATATCTATAGAAACAGAGAGCAGATTAATGATTTCCTAGTGTTCAGGAAGAGGTTACAAGTAGATGGCAAGTGATTGCTTAATGGAAAGGTTTCCTTCTAGGGCAATAATATCGTATGATAGATGTACTGATATTTGCAAAACCCTACGAATATAATAAAAACCACTGAATTGTACACTTGGAAAGGGTGAATTATATGGCACGTGAATTATATCTCCCTAAACCTGCTATTTTTAATAAATGAAGGTGCAAGAAAGGCCACGAGTCAATAACTCACCAGACGATGCAGTAGTAAAAGAAAGAAATAATAAAGAATAAAAAAAAAAAGAAAGATGTTGACAACCTGGGATTAAAGAGTCAAGTCAGAGGATGGAAGTTTTCCATTAGCAGCAACCAAAGCTGTTGTAAGTAAGAAGTAAGGGAAACTAAAGAATATTACCATTTAAGTAAGCTCTGTTTAATCATCTTCTTTACTTGGGTAAAAGTAATTTGCACTGCTACCTCCATCATGGAGACTCCTGGAGTCTGTTCAAGGTTCTAAGAATCCAAGCCTATTATTAGGTATCAAAATACTTTCCAGACTCTTTCTTTGACAGCCTAGTTCACTGGAGCCTATTTAAAGAAGATAACTAATCTGATAGACCAGATCAAGCCAACGAAACTAAAGGATGCCTTATTTGGAACACCCATTACTTTTGATCAACTAGATTTTTTGGACACCTTCCCAATTTGGCTCAAATAGAAGAAAAATAAGTATATTAATTATGTACTTTACTTTGCCATGAATTGTCGCATTTAATTCTCACATCTCTTACTTATATTACAGATAAGGAATGTGGTCTAAAGAAGATAGATGACTTTCTACAGCCATACAGCTAACAGTAAATAGGAATGAAACTGGGTTCCCCATCCCCATCCTTGGGTTGTGGCAGCCGGCCCTGCCCACTGCTCCTCCCCTTAGCAGTTAGACCCTTGAGTATTGTCAGTTGGCTCCGCCCCTGCCTCAGCCCGGCTCTTCCCCCTTGGGCTTGCAGCAATTAGACCCTTGTGTAGTGGTGGTTGGTCCCGCCCCTGCCCCACACCTGGGGGGCGTGGCAGTTAAAAACAGGGAGAGAAAGCGCTGCGGGGGTATTTGCAGGAGGAACAGAGAGAGTAGTTTGAGACCAAGTGAACCTAAGAGAGGAGAGATTTTGGCACCTGGAAAGGGACACAGGAGGAGAGCCTTCGGGGCACTTGGAGCATCTGGCCCTGAAGGGAGAAGCCACCCTGTGAGGGTGAATGAGTGGTGACCCACCCGGAGGAAGTGATGAGCCAACGAGCAACCCGGAGAGACCCTCAAGTGCCTACCTCTGAGGTTTGGAGGCAAAGGGGCATCATTGGACAGTGTTTAGGACTGTTGGGCTAAAGGGTGACTGGAATAAGATAACTGGCCATTTGTGGCTTTAAAAAGAATCTTTTCGTTTCTTAGTTAACTTTCCTTGTTAACAGTTTTCTTGATTAACTTTCCTTGATAATAAAACCCCTTGTTAAACTGCATTTTTGAGTGGCAACTGCTACGCGTGGGTGAAACCAACCCTGGTTTGTTGGTTGGAGGGCTTTTGCCCCACTCCTCCTTTTGACCGGATTTCAGTTGGCGACCACTAAGGGACAAATCACCCGTTTACCTTGCTTTGGTTGCCTTAAAGCGGAAAGCAGTTGTAAGATGTTGGTTTAAAACACTTTAGTAAAAGTAGTCATGGGCTTGAAGTGGACAAACCTTGTAATGTTCCTATTACTTTGGGTTGTAGTCATGAGTTTAAAATGGGTGAACTTTGCAACGTTCCAATTGCTTTGGATTCTGTGTCTATGCAGTGAAAAGCCCTGCATGCATTTTGGCTATGTGTTCACAGAAAAGTACTTGCCTATGTCAGTGTGTATTGAATATTTATACAGCTATGATCATCCGAATAAGGTTGGGGACCCTCTGGGGTACCAACAAGATTAAATAGCTTGGATTTTCCCTCTTGAATACTTACTAATTTTGGGATATTTTGAAACTGCCATAACCTGCTGGCATTGTATTTGGATGCTTTGCCTTATTATATTGTATAGTAGATATATGGTTTGATAACTGCTGGAACTGGAATTCATGTAATGACATGTTTAACATAATGTTCCCTCCTGGGTACTTACTAATTGTTGGATACTTGAAACTTGAATACTTGCTAATTGTTGGATACTTGAAGCTTGGATACTTAGTAATTATTGAATACTTGAAACTTGGATATATATTAATTGTTGGATACTTTGAAAATGCCATAACTTGCTGAAATTGTATTTGGACGCTTTGGATACTTGTAACTTGGATACTTACTAATTGTTGGATTCTTTGAATATACCATAACCTGCTGGTATTGTATTTGGATGCTTTGCCTGATTGTATTACATAATGGATATATGCTTTGATAACTGTTATAACTGGAATTGATGTAATGACATGTTTAACATAATGTTATATGTGGAGATAAAAGAAGGTATATGATTATTTTGGATTAACATAGATATGTTGGGTTTGAAAAAAAGATGGGGAAATGAAACTGGGTGCCCCTACCCCCTCATCCCGGGTTGTAGCAGTTAACAAGGTGCTCCTCCCCCCATCGGGTGGTGGCAGTTAGCCCTTCCCCCTTAAAGAGGCTTCTCCCCCATTGGAAGGTGGCAGTTAGCCTCTCCCCCTTAAGTTGTTCCTCCCCCATTGGCCAGTGGCAGTTAGCCCCTCCCCCCTTTGATGTGGCAGTTAAACTGCCGGAAGTAGCAGATGGAACAGAAAGTTGGACCAGAAGCAAGGGGGATCAAAAGGCAAGGAGCAGAGACTAGAGGGACACAGAGACCTTTTGGGGAGAACAGAGAACTTTTGGGGAAAGGAGAGAGAGAGAACTTTTGGGAGAGGAGAGAAGAGAATGGCATGTGGGTAAAGAGTAGCCCGAGTGACCAGGCTGGGCAAAAGCCCCCTGGAAGAGTGAGCTGGAGGTGACAAGGAGCCATGGTATCTGGCAGAAGTGTGGTCAGTGTGGAGAGTATGGCACTGTAGCAAGGTGATATGGAAAGCTGGTACCTAGAGGTGGCCAGCAATTTGGAAAGCTGATTTGTGCATCAACATTTGTGGAAGAAGTTTGAAGCACATTGAAAAAGTGAAGCAGCGTGGAACTCTGGAGAGAAAAGAAGAAAAGAGAGGATGCCAGCAAAAGGAACAGACATTGCAAAAGCGCCTACCTCTGAGATTCAGAGGAAAAAAGGAACCATCATTGGGACTGTGTCTTTGGGAACTTTGGGACTGAGAATGGTGACTGGGGTAAGATAACTGCCACTTGTGGCTTTAAGGACTTTTGTTTTCCCTGTTGAACTCCCTTGTTAATAAACCCTGTTAAACAGCATTTTGAGTGGCAACTGCTATGTATGGGTGACAACGGATCTGGGGCTTATAGGTTGGAGGACTTTTTGCCCCCCCCTTGTTGGACCTGATTTCAGGAAAACTAGGGTTCCAGTTTTGCCCCCCAAATCCCTGTCCTTTACACTGTAGTTACATAGTGAGCTACCCTGCACAGTGAGTTCTTTTTTTAAAATAATATGTACATATATTTCACATCATTGTTATCCCCAGGGGTCACCCACCACCTCCCTTCCCTGACTGCTCCAGCTGGTCCCTTGTACTTTTAGTTGGTTGTCCATTTGGTTTCTTTCTTTTTCATTCTGGTTTGTCTCTGCCAATATGATTTCTTCTAGGTACATCCATGCTACCATAAAATCATCAAATTTGTCATTTTAAATTGATGCATAATATTCCATTGTGTATATATACCACATCTTTTTCATCCAGTCATCTGTCTTGGGGCATTTGGATTGTTTCCATGTCCTTGCAATCATAAATAGTGCTGCAGCAAATACCCAAGCACATGTGTCTCTTTGTACACAGTGAGTTCTTAAAACAATCTCCCCCCATCGCTCCCTTTGCCTGACAGCTACTTTCCATGGACTCTGAATCTGTACTTTGTGTGACTAATTTTAAAACAATGACAACATTTACACATTAAACACTTCTCCAGCTTGTTCCCTTGACAACCACACACCTAAGATTAGATACAAAATAAAAGGTTTCCAATTGGTGCTCATACTTAAAATTCTCAGTTTGAGGACATAATTTTAAGAGGTTTTTAAAGAGAGCAAATGTTTTTTCAATAGCAGTACAGAGTGGTAGTAGCTAAACATTACCACAGAAAATATAATAACATTTAAAAAATCAGTTGAAGAAGGATCATTTTAAACTAATACAAACTCTCACGTTACATTTACATGCTTAACCCTACAACCAGCTGGACCAGCTAAGTTGAAGTAGAAGAGTTTAGAGCTCGAAATGCATCAATACTTGCTTTGTCAACCATTAGTTTTAAATTACAAGGGTAAACACAAAAATGTTTCCATTCAAAAATGAAATTAAACAGTTTAAGATTACATTTGTCAGCTTCCCTAGCATTTTCAAACCCTTCGCTATATATTTACATCTGTGTGTATGTATACGTATTGCATATTTTCCTATAAATAACTGAGGTTATACAATACATACTGCCTTGGTTTTTTTTTTTAATTTTACTGAGATACAATCAACATCCCATGCAATTCACCTATTTATTTAAAGTGAACCACTCATTGCTTTTAGTATATTCACAGATATTAAGTGCAGTCATCTTCACAGCTGATTTCACAATATTTTCATACCCTCAAAAGAAACCTAGTACCCTTGTGGTGTCATCCTTCTAGCTTCTCATATTCTCCAGCCATAAGCAATCATTGGTCTACTTCGTCTCTATACATTTTTCTATTCTGGATAATGACTTGAATGGAATCATATAATATTATCTTTTGTAACTGGCTTTGTAACTGTTTTTTTTTTTTTCACTTAGCATTATGTCAGGGTTCAACCATGCCACAGCATGTATCAGCACTTCATGCCTTTATAAGGACTAAATAACCTGCCATTGTGTAGATATGCCACATTTGTTCCACTATGCTTCAATATAGACTCTCCATACAGTGCATAAAGATCTGTCACTCTTTTTGAGTGTCTGGAGAGCATTATATAGTTTTGATGCAACATAACTGATATAACCATTTCCCCACTGATGGATATTTAAGTTATCTCCAATGTTTCCCCTTTATAACACTATCTTAGCATTTCTATGGAGAAAGGGAAAGGCCATATCTCTTGGGAGAAAGACAGTGTTTCTAGAATAGTGGTTCTACAGGCATGCTCTCTAGACTGGCAGCATCCCTGGGCACCTGATAGAAATTCACATTTCTGGGCTGTAATCCCAAACTTTCCTGCATGTGACACAGTGTTCGTGTTTTTAAAAGACCTCTTTGTGATTCTCATACACTAAGATCCGACCACTGACCTAAACCTCTTCCACTGTACTGCAGCAACTTTCATTACTTGATTTAATGTAAATTTTTAAAATGAGAATCACAATGACAGAAATTGGCTTTAATACATGATTACAGGCAGAGGGCAAAGTACAGTGAAGGAGTAAGAAGGGTTCTTTTTGTTTTTCTTTAACAATAGTATCTTATTGTAAACAAAACCCCTCTGCCTCTCAATATTTTCCTATCTGCTCGCCTCCTGATCCTCTCCTCTCACAGCTATGGAAAAATTATCAATTACGCCATTACATTGAATCAAGAGGCTAGGAGATAGAAAGTTTTCCTTAGTGACCCTCACATTTCTGTTGATGAAATACCCACAGACCAATGAACCATAAAATCCAGCTCCCATTATAAAATGAAGCATTGGAAAGCTGCAATTTCACTGAAATCACAGATGAGAATCAGAAGAGAATTTACAGATCCTCTAGGAGAGTCATATCTTGGAAATAAGAAAAAAGGAAGCCCCGGCTATGTGCCATGTATAAGCCTCTTCTTAAACTATGCTATGTACTATACTATAGACTTCTCACCACAATGCATTATATGCTGCTTTACTATAGTGGTTTTTGACCAGAAATATGTATAAAATATATCTGGAAGACTTGTTGTAAAAATACACTTAAATTTATTATCCTTAAGTTTCTGAGTTAGAGGAGACTGATATAATTTAAACTCTATTTAGAAGACATGGATTCAGAGTATTATACTGTCCTCTAATTCACCAACACCCACAGAGGTCTGCGAGTGTCCACAAGGGTCAGAAGTACTTGGACTGTTTATCTCTACATTAAATAGATCCAAACAGTGCTAATTTGTGTTCTTTAGCTTTCCATTGTTTTTCTGTCATCTGCTTTGATGTCACTTATGACTTCCTGCATTTATCAGGGCTGTTCATATCCAGCATTCCTCACCCCTACTCCCACACTTACCAGTGCCAAAGTGAATGGAGACACCAAATAAATATGATCTTTGGAGCTATGATAAAGGTGGTAGTAAAATAGAAAATAGGTCAAAAGCAAAGAACAAAACACCATAGTGGAGGGATGCTGTGCTATTTGCATTGGCCAAGATATAATGGAAAGTCCATGTTGCCAGATAGAACATGCTGTGAAAGCATGAGCAAGACCTCCTTTACACAAACACAATAAAGTCATCGACCCAGTTGAGTTTTCTTTTAAACATTACAAAGGTATACACCATTTTCCTTTCAAGGTTACTCCTCTAGTGTTCACTTTTCTTGCTACTAAACTCCTTTTTTTAAGAGAAGTTTTTGGTTCCCAGAAAATTTGAGCAAATGTACAGAGAATTTCCCTAAATCCCTTTCCTCATACATGTACCACCTACCCCACTAGTGATAATCCCAAACCACAAAAATCCCTGATGATCTTCAAAGTTTGGTAAATACTACAAAAGGAACAGCTTAGATTACCTGTAACACCACCGAGCTGTGGGTATTGCTGGTAAAGATGCGTGTGGTTCCTGCCTTGGAAGACTGTAAATGGGAGGAGAGGCCCATTTCGCTGCTTCCAAGGGACAATTTCATATGTTGGTCTTCCTCTTCCACTAGAGATCTGAAAATTTTTTAAAATTAGAAAGAGAGGCAAATTAAAACTTTTCAGAGAAATCATAATTAAAAAGTTATTTAGAGAATTAATCAGTCACTAATGCCAATCATCTGACTATGAATTTGGCTTCACAACATTTTAGGCTCATATCATTCTACTCCTAGAAGAAACTTGTAAGTGGTTTTCAAAGGTTAGAAAGAGAAATGAGAACAGAGAAGCCAACTTCAAAGCTGGTTTGAAACTATAATCACAAAGGATTTTTCTTTCTTTTCTTAGTGCCAAAGTAATTGCTTTTGGTATTGTACTACTGGGTAACAATACAATCCAATTGTGTTACTCACAGTTGAAATGAACTTTGGAAAACCTAATTTAAGAAGATGAGCTACAGAAAGGTTAAAAATAACTTACCTAACATCAAAAAGTTATTAAAATAGTGGGGTCAGAAAAGAATTTACATCTAGTCTGAAAGATCCATTAATAAAAGTCAAAGACTAATTGTGATAGATTAATACATTATTTCCTCTTCTACTGTTAAGTTCCAATCAACCCCAACTGAACAAAAAAATTTACAGATGAAATGATTTCTTTTTCCATTACTTACCAGTTTGGTACTGTTTAGCTAAATAGATACAGTCTAGTGACAGTTTCATCTTTTCAAGGATATAATAAAAATAAGCACATTAATAAATTTTCAGCAGCCATTAAAAGGATTAGAGAACCTGTAGTCAGTTTTACAGAGAACATAGATAGCAAAACAGGTTTAACAGCTGACCATTTGATATAATCACTCATTTCTTGGACTAGGCAGGTATGTGTTTCCCTAGGGATATATTTCCTGAAATTGTCTCTGCATAGGCTTGTACATTCATGAAGAAGACTACTAAAGTGAATGTTGGAAAAGAAGGAGGAGGGATAGATTTCCCAGTACCAAAACTATGTATTTTTCCTACTCACCTGCAACTTCCTAAATGTTGAATTATTTTTTTTCTGATTCTAGGCAATTCAAGAGCATAAAGATTTCACTCCCCCCCCATCTTACCTATAGTCAGTTATAGCAAGAAAAAAATGTCTTAAGACTATACCATGCTTTTAATGAAGCTATGGTTTCTGCATTCTGACACCAACCAAATGGTTTAAATACTGTGATAACTAGCAAAAAACATCAGGAACAGGATGACATCAATTCTTCTTAATGATATTAGAGCCATAGTATAACCAAAAATGATGAATAATATATAATCATGTTTTATTCAATCCTCATGGCTATTTAATAAAGACAATTATTTAAATATGATTTCAAAAAGCATGACGGAAAATGAATATTGCTTTCTATGTTTCAGAAATAGCTTTTAAAAAGAATTAAATTAGAAATATGTGATACATAGCATATACACATTCACACATACTTTTCAAGCCTTCCAATATTATCCATGTTCTTGTAATTCACATTTAATTTCTTAGGTCTGTTGCCTTAAACTCTTTCTTGTAAGTTGTCTAGTTCTTCTGAATTTTGATTTTTTTTTTCTGGCGTTATTTTTTCACTTCCAGTATAATTCCTTATCTCTTCATTTTCTGTTTTTATCGATTGAACTAACTAGCTTTCATTCCTTAACTTGATGTGCAACTTTATATTAAGATTATAGGTGGCAGAAAATAACCATAGGTTGTTTGCCCAGGATCCAAGGTGCCTTTTACTGTATAGGCTGATGTGTTTGCACCTGCTTAGATGACTGGCGTTCCAGCACAGATAAAGTGTAGACGCTGGGCCAGTGAGGCACCAAAAGGTTGCTACCAAAAAGTGTCAAGAGTTCAAGCCTCCTAAGAAGCTGCAAGAGTCCACATATCAGGGAGATTAGAGAGGACAGTGACTCGGAGAAATTCTCCTTCCCCCCCCCCCACCCCCAACCGTCTTCTTCAGGTTTCCCAAGTATCCTCAGGCTAACACTGATCCCTCAGCTGTGGTTCAGCTTTGGTTTCTGGGTTCTGCAACCACTAGTTGTGTTCAGGAGTTTGGGTTCCCGCAGGGTGATCTGGGATCTGTGTTTTCAGATTGTAAACAGGCCTCAGTTCCAGTGGCAGCAGAGGGGTTTGTGTTTCTTAGGATCTGTGGATGCTGTCTGTGAAAGATCACTTCTGTATCTTTTCTCATAGATTGTGATCAGGGCAGAACAGTGGCTGCTCAGTTTTCAGTGGATTTATGTACGGAGCCTTCACTTGAGGCTTGGGCTAAGGTGCTTTAAACTGACTAGAGGCAGCAAGCAGCTTAGGCAAGTTATCCTGGCAATGGCCCCAGACCCGGCAGGGTCTGTCAGCTAACAAAAAAACATAGCTGTAGAGAGGCACCTCTTAAATATAGGACCAAAAGGAGACCTCCTCTCATTCACATCAGGTTCCTCTACCTAGGCCTTACCCCCAGGCCTCACCCCCAGTTGCTTACATCCCAGGGTCGCAGGCTCAAGCTGACAGTCCCCACCTTTGATAAGCCAGTAACAAGAGCTGTCCAGTGGCCTTAGTCACCCTTATGGCCAGGAGTATGGGATGTTTCAACCTCAGGCCCTTGAATTCTTATCTGAGTACTAGCATTCTGCCCTTGGCTGCCTTTTCTGCTCATCAAGGTGCTTGGCTATGAATCTCTACTGCCACGGACTGCATTGGTCTTCCGTTTCCCATTAGTGGTTGTGTGCATACCCCTTATCAATACTATCTGGCATTCTAAAGTTCCTGATATGGAGAAAGCCCTTCAGTCATGAAGAAACATGTGACAGTCAGTCCCTCTCTCTCAGATCAGTCTTGGAAGCTCTGCAAGCAAATTAAATTGTCATTTTTTCCTACCCTCTCTGCCATGTTGCTTTTCCCTGAGATACCAATGATGTTCCAGTCTTCCTTCATGGAATGTTTTCTTTCCTCTGTAGATTCTTGGGTTATGTATATGGGGAGGAGGTGAATACTGTATGCTTATTCTTCTGCACCTTGCTGGAACTTCCTCACACATACACTTTTGAACAGTTTTCACAGTCAGATATTTAAAATTACAGAATCAACTTGGAAAGGTGAGAAATATTTATGGTGATTGATAACTTTAACCAGAAAATTTCTATTCATCCAGAACTATTTTGATGGAATAACCAAGCAGAATGCCATATGAGTTTCTATATTTCCTGCACAGGACCTGGCACATGGGAGGCTTAATATTTGTCATCAGATTCAATACAGAATCTCATTTCTGTGGAGCATTTCAAAGGCATTTATTTAACATGTAGTGCTTTAAATGTCCATCAATTATCATTTTTCTAGGAGCACAGCTATAAAAAGGGACAGGAATAATGCTAAAACTACACAGCTCCAATGACATATCCTAGAAATTGCTCTTTTAAATAAGCCACAGATAACACATTGTTTACTTGTCATTCGTCTCTTGCTCTTAAAATTGAAAAGCAGAATTGAAAACGCAGCCTTTTCTTGGCAACATAATATGGCTGACTTTCTAATTAATTACTTCAAAAGCTGAAGAAGCCTTCACTAAAATCATCTTCCTCATGACTTTTTATCAACATCTTTTGACTTTTTAACATTCACAACACTCCCCATTATTTCTGCATCAGTAACAGCACATGCCATGTCACCCTTCTCAGCAGATTCAATATTCTCTTCTATCTCCTTTTTATTAAGTTTATTGACTGGATGTGAAGAGCACTGTTCTTCAACATTCTAAGGAGGTGAAACCTCTCTGCAAACCCCGGCTGCAATTATATCAAACTATCTTTAAGGGATTGATTAGTGGAGTAATTCCAGGCACAGAGAAAACGTTCTGATCTTACTCTTTTTCAAGTCACATGGTTAAAAGCAATACAAAGACCAATGGTTCTCAGTAGGGTGGAAGGAAGGGTCAGGGGGATGCCCCCCTACACACAAACACTTGCAACCGCTTGGAAATAATTTCAATTGTGCAAAAGCAGGTGAGGATGCTACTGTTACCCAATGGTATGCTGCTAAACACCTACAAGGAACAGGAATGTCCTTTACATAAAAGATACACTCAGGCAAAAAAGTCAATTGTCCCTAGGCTGAGAGACCCTGATATAGAAGTATCAACCTCCTCAAGGAAAAAAAAAAAATCAAGCAATTATATGCTCTAAATAACTCCCCAGTCTGAGGGTTGACCTATGAGGTAATGCTCACAGTAAACACAATGAGATTATTACTAACCATAAACTCTTCCAAGACCACTAATAATAGAATATCTCTTCTCTCCTGTGGCCCATCAATTTGAAAAATCAAGTGTTTACGTAAGTAACTAGATAATGTCTTTGAAGTTTTTAAGATAATTATGAAAAAAATGCTTTTGTTCTGTATGAACTCAGGTAAGAATACTTCGCTAATTATGCTAAAATAATGATTTAGATTCACCTTTACATGCTAAATTAGAATCAAGCAAGTCCTACATAGAAGTGGGATATATGGAAAACAAATACAATGACAAGAAAAAGTTGAAATTAAACTGAACTGAAGCATACAGAAAGGAAAAGGGAGGGAGGGAAGCTTCAGGGGAGGGAAGAGTACAAGTGTACAGGAAGATGGTTCACAGGTGACATGGTGGAGGAGAAATTTGAGGTACACAACAATGTAAGAAATTATAACCAATAAAAAATGAAAAATTAAATAATTTTTTTTAAAAAAGAATCAAGCGAGCCTTGCCCAAATAGTCATATTTCATCAGCACAATAAAATAATTTCCAGGAGATTGTGCTCATCAATTTTCTTTCTAAACATTAAATCTTTTTTCCTTACAACTACTATCTTTTGGGATCATGCCACTTCTGCCAACCCCATTACCTGGACATATCTTATTTTCTAAACAATGACCAGTTGTAGAGCATAAAAGCAATTTTTCACAAAGTGTACATGCATCATTCAATTATGCTTGTTCAAAGAGAACAATTTTCTTTTTCAAAGAGCATCACGGTAGAGATTGAGGCACAGTCTGATCGTCTTACTAAAAGCATTGCAAAGGTGGTCACACTGAACAGACACAGACTGTCATTTCTTTGTACTTCTATTTGAAGACAAAGAAAGTAGACAGTCTAAGCAATTGCAGTGTGTTAACAGGGTGATGCTAACATTATAAACTTACCTCAAAAATGTTCATATTTTATCCCAAGGGAACTGTATAAATGAGCACACAACTCAGAAAGATTGAAGTGCAAGTGGTTAGCAGATAGAAAAAGCTTCCATCTCATTAATATTTTAGACCCTCCTAATTCGAGCAAAGATACCATCTTTAAAAAATAGAGTAAAAGACATTCTTAAAATTGCTAATGCAAAGACATGTATTAAGTCTCTGCTGCCTCTATGGCACTGTTCCTCCAAATGAAATTTTTAACAGGAACTATAAAATCATGAAATGGACAGTAGTTGTTCCATAGTGAATACCATGACAATGAAGGATTGCATATTATGTGTTTGACCTGATAGGTGAACTGTAACAATAGTGTTCTGTCCATCTCGTTCAGAGATGTTTTCTATAATGAATAATTCTATAGAAATAATAGTTTGGTAGACACTATATAAGAACAGTATACTCAGAATTCACTATAGCAATCAAATTTCTTGGCATGCTATGTGAGAAGGGGAAGAGTGTTTAATTAATTTCATCATTTGACTCCAAGGTCTCAAACAGTCTTCCAACCCTCAGTAATCTCCATGCCAAAAAAAAAAAAAAATTCCACCCAAGCCCACTGAAATGATGAATTCTGTGTTTTAAGAACAAGGTATTGACTTGATAAATGATAAAATATACATCTCAATATATTGGCTGTTACCATAGCAAGCACCAATTGTTATTACACAGAAAGTCAAGCAAGGATAAATTTCACTGTCAAGAAAAAGGGAATATATTAGGAATTTTTGAAATTATTAGCATGGAAACATATGACCTTTCGTGGTAGAGAGCTTAAATGTGCCAACCCATGACTGACCCATGCACTGGCATGTCACCTTCTTGCTCATACCAAGTTAATATTAACACTGTTAGGAATAAAATATGCTACTAAGAAATAGATATGCAGTAAAAAGTGCTGCCTGAGATGGTGGGAAATATTGTCAAATTGTGCTCTTTACTTTCCTGTATTGTGTCTAATTTGTGAAGTTAAAAAAAGAAAAAAGAATGAATCAGAGAAAAGCTAGAAAGTAAAACTATATGAACAACCACTTTTATAGTTCTCTACTTAGTTTCCTATTTAGTTTCATGGCACTTTGTCTGACTTGACATCATTTCATCACAAAGAGTAAAACAAACATTGTATTCTAATAACAAGATTCCACTTCATAAAAAGAATAATGTCAAAAGAGATAATGTCAAAAGCATTATATAAATATTGTCATTTCCCAGAGTAATAATATAACTGAAAGCCAGTGCCAATGGTTTGGTGTGCAAGAAAAGCAACACTAACAGAACAAAACAAAAATAAAACGCCTGATTAATAGAATACAACAACAAATCAGGGTTGGTTAATCAAGACACTCACTCATGCTTTCCACCACCCACCTCCCCAGAAACGTAAAACTCATATTCCGCACACTCACAATTTAAAAAGGAAATCAAGAAAAAGGTTTTCTTCACAGAAGCACTTCCCCTCCATTTGTATTTCTGCTCTGAAAGAGAGAAGTGTCTGCCAGCAGCAGCATTTGCTAAAAGAAACATTTCTTGTGATAAAGTTGCATAGCAGGTGGAAGAGAAATTTAGCCACCTGTTCTCCTGCTCATTTGAATTTGAGTGCTAAATCTGTTCAGGTATTTCCTTCCACCCTTGAGAAATAAATTAAAAATTGAGCTAAGAGAAGTCATCCCAATGATTTTTCTATAGTTTCATAGTATGCATACTGCACTGAATTCCAAAAATACAAATAAATTTTCTACCTCCCCAAATTAAAATTTTTAGCTATCCTTCTCTATCCCTCTCAAATATGAAATGATGCTTTCTCTTTCCATTAAGGAAAAAAGAAGAAAAATGTTTTTAAAAATTAGAAAGAAAATTTCCAACATACATAAAATAAGCCCGGTGTTTTCATTTAAAAGAAAAGAAAAACATCTTTCTAAATATTAACAGATATGTCCCCTAACTAAAATGTCACAGTATCATTATACAAGAAAATTAAAAGTATCACACAGTCACTGTTTTTAATAAGGCATGTATTAATTGCTATTTATGAAACTATGGAGAACTAATCTCCTTAATGAGGTATTTGCCTGTAAAGAATCAAAAAAGATAAATTTGGATTAGTCATCTGTATTTTTAACATCAGAAATATAAAGTACATTACTGACTTTTCTGGAAATCCTTATCACAGATGATATAAAATAGTTGCTTATCTTTCCGAGGCTTTCTTTTCTGCTGTAGCAATGTCAGACTGAGAGACAATGAACGAGAAAAAAAGAGTTCGATGCTGATAGAGTCAGACTATAACATGATTTTCCAAAGTAAAGAAGCATCTTTATATGCATGTGTCATGTTTAAAATAAAATTACATTAATAAATAGCTTGTGTCAATTTTAACATAGGAGTAAGATCATTTTCCCAGCACCTGCTGTGTACCAGGCACTGTGCCAGACACGTCCTGAGAGCTACTTAATCCTTACAACTACCCCATTTTAAAGACAGGAAACTGAAGCTCAGCGAGCTTACGGTCTCACCATGGGTCTAGTAACTATGATTTGAACTCGTCTGATTTGAGAGTCTGCAAAGTTCCCATTACTCCAAGCCTAAAAATATGAAAAACAGCAGAGAGCAGAGGCCATGATGCAACCAACATTCCCATGCTTATTGATATGTACAAGGATACTCTTGGATAGACAGGTTCAGCTGAAGGTAAAGAGTTTGTGGTTTAATTAATACAATCTAAAACTATCCACTTCGATCACTATTTCTACAAAAATAATTTAAATGCTGAAAAAATCTCTTATGCCATTCTAACACATCTGGGAGAAGGAAGAAGAGTGTCCTGGGATAGAACTCAGATCAAATTTAGAGAGAACCCTACATTTCTGATATATTTGAACTAACAGATTCTAAATTCCAAAGTCAACCATCTCAATCACAGAAATAGCATGATGACACACACAAGGGAATTGGGCGGACCAAATGGAATGACAAATGATACTCCATTCGATAACTATAACAGGATGAAAGTTTATTACCTAAACTATAAAGCATTTGCACAGAATATCTCAATCCTGTCCCTGAAAAACTTTGAAATTAATTAAAATTGTTCCCTCTGTCACATTTCAAGAACTTAGTCTTCCTTCATCTTTTAAAATCGATCCCAACACCAAGACTCATGCATCCAGAACAAAATTTTTTTTCTGATGAGAATCTTGATTTACATGCTATTTCTCATCTTCACATTCTTTATAATAGAGCAACACAGACACACATACATACATACATGAAATAGAAATAGGAGAGGCAGCAAAAGAATGAATTTCTAATTGTTGATTCCTTATGTACTAATAAAAAAGTTGAAATTGAAGTTCCCTTAACTTGGAAAGACATAGAAAGTGAGAGTACACAAGTGGCAGTAGTAATGGGAAGACCACAATATGTAGCTGCAACTAGGGGAAACAGCATGTGCTGCCATCATTATCAATAGTCCCTTTCTAAGCACAGAAGAAAGAAAATCTTTTGGCCACACATAAGCACTCTGGAAGGATGAGCCACTCAATAGCTACCACCAGTGTGCCCACTGAGAAATCTAGTTATACCTGACATGCCTTCTTTGCCCAAAATGAAGAAACTGGAATGGGAGCTCCAACAACTTTGAAATTTGACTGTTGTGCTATGTTGCATTTCAATGAAAAAGGATGCTATTAAAAGCTTGGCCTTTTGCTTGCCTAAAATTTCAGTTTATTAGATATTCAAACATCCAAGTTATCTAATTTTAGCGTTTATTATAAATGCAGATTCTGCAAACTCAAAACCAATTAGAAATCACTGAGACAAAACCCTTTGGGAACATAAGAATCATTAATCAAGTGGTAAAACATAGTTAAAATCTTATCCTTTTCATCTTTTCTAAATTTCCCAGTTATATTCAGCTTCACAAAGTCAGTAATTCATGAGCAGGTCTTAAGGGAATATTCATTTCCCTTCTAAAAGGAAACATTGAAAACCTGAAGAGTAAGATTTTCAGCTTTACAAAATAATGGTCACTTGCATTCTATGCTTTAAGTATTATAATTGGCAGCTCTAAGTGCCCACTGATTCTGTCTTCAAAGCCTATAATAAATCTAGCAAATCCCCAGCTTGATTATGTAATGACCTAGAGGCCTCTAATTATTTCATGAATGTGGTAAAGATTTCAATATCAAATCAATCATGTTTTATTATGTTCAATATGATTTCATCAAATCAATGTTTTAATATGACAGTCAGTATTTTTTAAGATGAAGAAAGGCAATAAAAAGATCAGAAAAGAGACTCTCAACCTGAAGAGTTCAGAAATCAGAGATTAGTTATCCAAAACTCATTTAAGGTAAGAAAGGGAAGTATCTAATCTAAGTCTTAATTTTTCATATTAAAATTCTTTTCCATTTTATAATACTGATTCATCATGAAGTTTTATTCTTTTCATAAAACTTTGTCAAGACTTTAGATGGTCTCCCTCGCACTATACTTACCATAATGAACCCTACGTGTTCCTCACCAAAAAGGTTTCCAGGTGATATTAAAAAAATGTATTGTCACTTATAGTCCATTCACAATCTACATATTCAAGTATTATATTTGAAGTATAGAAATGTGTTCTTTAATCCTAGAAAGGGCATCTGATATTCCTTCTACAATATCATAGAGAGCCACCATTTTATGACAAACCTAGAAAACTGTTTTAACTAAGGTCGCTCCAACGTTCAGTTCCATACCACAACACAATTTCATGATCTAAGCACACACAGCTCTACTAATGGGAATTTTCAAAATGCTCTACAAAAATACTTTTATAAATCTCTATCCATAAAGCAGTAACACTAAGGAAGGAGTCCTTTGGGCAAAGTATTTATGTACCATGACTACATTTGTTTATCTTAAAGTTAAATATTGTTAACTGGTAATGTTTTCCTCATAGTCAAACCTGCTTCTTTTTTTCTTGAGAAGATAGATGCAAGTTATAAATGACTGGGGAGTTTTCCACTTCGGGGGTAAGGTTCATTATGGTTTCTGGCTGAAAGAAAGTATATGTTCTTGAGCAAGGTAGAAGCAGACAGTATCATTTAAACTATATGATACAGTAGGCTTGATGATTTCAAGTTTCCCAATCATTTAAAAGAGAATTTAAATAGAACCTAATTGAAGCATTTTCAGACTGTGTGTATTTATGTGTTTTGCAGACCTATCTACAAATTGAGAAGTAGAAATAAACTACTGCCTTGTTCTGTTTGTAATAGGTAAGTGAGAGGAATAGTAAACAAGATAGAATCATCACTTGCCTTCTTTCCATCCAATCCTAGAATCCAGTGTTTCACAGTCAAATTATAATTTCTGCCTCTCAGAAAACAGGTGAGAGACAGTAACAAATCACCAAGTAGGTGAGGACAGCAAGGAGCCAGTGTGTTAAAAGTTTGTCCAGCTAGTTGGAAAATGCTACTCTAAATGGCTCTAAACACCCTCACTCACCTCATCTACACCAGCGATTTTTTGAATAAGTGATTTTTAAATTTCCAATATCCAATCTTTCTGTAGATTACATTTTAATGAGAAAATTGATTTATTCAAAGGTACGCTCAATGAGAATGATTTTGATGGTTCTCAATGATTATTTCTGAAAACTTGGTCAGTCAGAAGTAAGCTCAAGAATACCAACATATCTAAATGATATTATTTAAGAAAGTCATAGACAGTATAGTCTGAATTCCATGAGAAAAGTGTTATCATCAAAATACTCTGAACATCTTTAACTCCTGCTTCTTCCCTACTTCAGTCAACTGCCAAAACACTGCTGAATATCTCTCTGATATGCTACTATCTTTCACTTCCTCTTCACTCTTACTATCCTTACCATACTTCTGGTATCTATTACCACATACTTGGATTTGGTTATTAATATCAATTACATGTTTGTTCGAGTACAGCTTCTTCACATACTGTGATTATATTTATAGCACCTTGACCAAAAGTATTCAATGACTGCTGGCTAAGCAAAACCAAATGACTACTCTAGAATTCAAGGCATGTTGAAATAGACCTTAACAAATCATATTTTACAGCAAATAATTCAAAACAAACACACATTTAATAATTAGAGAACAAAAATCCAAATTTATTTACAAGCTACCAATTGATTTTTGCTTTTAGAATGCCATTTTCATAGTATTAACAGATATGTCTTTTTTCCTATTGTAAATCAAGTAAAATGTAAAAGCTATTTTTATAACACTTTGAAAAAAAGAAATGTACTTAATGTAAATCTAATATCTGCTGAGCCTTTACAATTAGGGCTAAGCACTTTAAAAAATTTGAAACTATTCAGAACATAAATAAATGTGAATGGATTCTTGAGTAGTAATTTAAAATTTATTTATCAGGCTTCTTTCACCCCTAGCCAGTTATCTTTCTTTCACCCCTAGCCAGTTATCTCTTTAAAAAAAAATAAAAACTCTACTTCCAACACAAATTAACGTTTAAGTGCAAGCATACTTTTAGCCTCAAAACATAAATTTGCCTAAAATAGTTTCCCCAATTATGGTAAAGGGCATTGGAAAATAAATCAAATAACTCTTTAAGAGAAGTTACTGTCTTGGAATAGATTATAATTTTATTTTCTTTATAAAATTACAATTTGATGAACCATGACTAAAGTATTCTGGTCACTGGTAAATTTCTTCTACTAAAATTACTTTCAGTCTGTGCAGCATCATGGTATTTATGAGCAAACAAGGAATGGAATCAGAATTTTGGTTTAGTTCTTCTCATAGGAAAGATAGTCATAGCTTACTCTCTAAGAAGATTATGATATATAAGATTATTGCATGTATCAAATGAGGAAATTGAATACTCTTAAGTGAAGTTACTTGCATAGGGTTACAGACCTAAAAACTACTCTTGCTAATTTCACTCACCTTCAACATTTATTGGCACCTGCTATGTGTCACGCATTGCATGAAGAGATAGGTAAACTGCAGCTGGGATATTTGTAAAGTTATCACAGTAAAAGAAATAACTACTTTCCAAAGGATCAAAAGATATAAAAATAATAAGAAAGTCTCACTACTATCGAGTAATAAATATCAAATTGCATAATTTACATATACTAGAGTAAGAAAACTGCAATTTTTTTGCCCTAATACAGAAATGTATCACTTCATATTCAATATATAACATCCAATAAAAAACTAAATAACATGAAACTTCTTTACAGTTCTTTTATTTTGGAGGATTATTTATCTCAGATCAAGGTTAGCACTAAGGCCAGATCAGAAATCAAATAACATGCAGTATTTCAAAATACAACCGGTAAGTATAATAATATGAAAGTTAAAACTTATGATGATGTGATGTATCACATCATTGGGGAGGGGGGGAAGGCAGTCTCTAATTATATCTACCTAAATACTTCAGTAATATGTGTGTGAATAGTACTCTACTGAACTACGTGTCCAGTCCACTTAAGATCAAAACTTGGGTTCCAGTTCCACGCATTTGTTCAGTTAAATCACTGCAGCTTAGTGATGCCAGAAAATAAACAGTCTATTAACAATCTAGAACATACATATACTTTTCAAAATTCTAGGTTTTCTAGGTTTTTGAAAATTCTTTTCAAAATGTAGGTTCATCCAAAGTAGACCTAGACATGCTAAATGAGTTAATTAGGAACCTGGTTTACTGAGGACAAGGAAAATACTGATAAAATCACATCTATAGTGCCAGGCACAGTGGCTCATACCAGTAAGCTTCAGCCTATGAAGTGGCCAGGGACAGGGATCGCAGTTCAAGTCCCACCTGGAGCCTATAGCGAGACCTAGTCCCCCAAAAATAGCTGGGTGTGGTAGCGTGCACCTGTAATCCCAGTTACCTGGGAATCTGAGGATGGGGATTATTGAGTCTGTGGTACCCCAGGCAATGTGAGCCTGCAGTTCCAAGGTCAAAAATAGTGAGACTTAGTCTCAAAAAAATCACATCTATAAAGAGAAATGTAGTTGAGGATTTTGAAGTGCATTGGTTTTAAATATTAATTTGCAATATCATTGAGAAAATGATTAAAACAATAAAATGGAAATACCTTTCAGAAATGGGTTAAATCATCAAATATAAATATACACAGATGGGGGGGATATGATGATATAGAAATTGCATATTCCCTTTCAAAGCACAATTGTATGACAAAGAGGGATTTCTAAGGTTTCTACCAGCAACTAGCTTCAAAGAATTCTTTCTAAAGCTTAACATGCCATGCTTTTATTTCATTAATCAGTAAAAATCACTGTATTTTTGAAAGCAGAAAAACAAAAAGTGAAAATAGAAGATGTTACAAGGAAGTTAAAAATGAAGAGAAAGTCATTTAAAATGTTGAGAAATACCTGCAAGGAGAGAGATTAATGTGGGAGAGAAGAGGGAAAAGGATGGGTGGCCATACATACCAGTTGTCCACACTCAACTGACATAGCCACTCAAATCAATCATTCTTATAATCTTTCATTCTCAAAGATATAGTGCTTAAGCCATTAAATCCAAAACTGATTCAAGCCCCTGTATCTTCCTATCTAATCGCCAGACCTTAAAAGTAGAAAAGGAGGGCAGAAGAGTGAGTCCAAGAGAGTTAAATGTAAGAAAGACTCTTGTCACTGCTGGAGGGAGAAGGCTACAAGCCAAGGGATACAGATGACTTCTAGAATCTGTGATCCATCCCCACTAACAGCAAGTAAGATGCAGTTCCTATTGGTCTGTCAATGATCAATGAGCACAAAATGCATTCTTCCCTAGGGTCTGAGAAGCAAACACAGACCTGATGACACATCTTGACTTGAGCTTGGTCAGACACATAGGAGACTTCTGATGCAGATGACCAAAGATGATAAATTTGTGATGTTTTAAGATATAGTTTTCAGTGATTTGTTATGGCAGTAATAGAAAACTAATATAATGAAGCAATGGGGACAATAATGTCAAGTATTAAGACATATTGGATAGGAAAAGGCTAAAAAGAAGATATCAGCCATAGCACAGCCTTTGGTGGCCAATTTACTTTGGGAGTCAGGGAGAAGATAGGTAGCCAGTGAAAGCAAAACAATACTTCTGAAAAAAATAGAAAACAAGTCAATCTCTGTATCTTATGTGCAGGCAAAAATAATTGCCTCAATGTTCTCCTACAACATCCCCACTCTGCAGTGAAGCTAATAAGGAGCTAACTTCACCCATACCACCATTCATTCCTATCTGTCATAATTCCTTGTTCTAATAGGCCCTACTCAGATGACAGCAAATTAGCAAACCTCTATAAATACATAGATATCATAGAACATAAGAGTATTGAAATCAAGCAGACCTGAGTTTGAATTCTCACTAAACCTACTTGCTACATGTTGTGTAATACTGAGCAAGTTAATCAACCTCTCTGAATCACTAGGACCTTATGTATAAAAGAAGAAGACTCCTCTTACATAGTGTGGGGGAGGCAGCTTACAACATGCTTGACACTTGTATAGTAGCACCCAGAAAACTACTATAATTATGTTTTTTGCAACTGCCAATAAATACATTGATAATGAAATTTTCAGTATCTGCTATACAGTCTAGATCCACATTTTAAGTACCTCAAGCCCTGAAAGTTCGACATTTTTCTTCATTTTTTTTCTAATGAAAGAAGTTACCTTACTTCTCCATTGCATCTTATCAGAAGGAGTACTCAACAAATTGGACATAATATTGTGTTTGCATACCATAAATGTGGCAAAGGGGAAACTACATATACCCTCACCATAGTAAGTCATACCAGTGCTAA
Source organism: Uropsilus gracilis (assembly GCA_004024945.1). Taxonomy (NCBI): domain Eukaryota; kingdom Metazoa; phylum Chordata; class Mammalia; order Eulipotyphla; family Talpidae; genus Uropsilus; species Uropsilus gracilis. The sequence continues at coordinate 143,673 of PVHY01000717.1, read as the reverse complement.
GTATTGTAGTATAATTTGACACACAGCATAATTTTATTTTTTACCAACATTGCAGATTATAGCCAGGGATCAAATTATTGCTACTTGTAAGGTAAATATGTACACTTGTGCATGATGAAGCTTTTCAGCAGCAAATGACTCCCTATCCAACTGAAGGGATTGTATTCCTCTTATTAAAAAAGATTCTATCACATTTTGACATGAAATATATCACTTTCCTTCCTATGGAATGTGAACTTTTAAAACATGGTTTCCCTCAATTCATGTCTACTTGTTTAGCTTACACACATTTCCCTTCTGTAGTGTTTTCACTTTCATTAAAATCAGTAATATTGATAGTAAACAAAATGTTATTTAACCATATTACCTTCTTCAGAATTCCCACAGCTGAAAAATATATTAAGAAATGTAACTATTTACAAATAAAGGTAGAATGGAAGATAAAGAACAGTGATTTTCAATGACCACAAGGACTATACCCATAATACCCAGGAGTGTTATGCCTGGCTATATATGCCTTCTGCATTTTATAAACTCAGTATACAAGGTGTGTGGAAAAGATCAGGGCACCTTCAAAAAGAGACTGTTTCCTAACTTCCTTAAGTACTGATTTTACAAAAACCTCACAATTAAACCACTTTTATTCTACAGTCATCATGAAATAAAACAATACACCATGGCAGGCATTTCAATCTAAAATACCACCAAAAATTAAAAAAAATTAAAGTAAAATAAAATAAATATCACCAAAACAGTGCTATAATTCCTAATTCATTAGCGGTAGTAATAAAGTCATTAATACAAATATTCTCCTATCATCTTTCTTTTCACTCCTCCTAACTTGGTCCTACTTGGTTCTCCTCTAAATTTCAAGCAGAATGTCTGTAATCCATAGAATTCTTAGTGACTTCAGACTTCCCGCGATAATATGACATTTCCACCCCCTTCACTCTGGGGCAAGAGTTTTGAGAGGCACTTAGAGGTAATTCCCGTGTAAGCATAAAACAATGAATAGAGATAATTTGTTAAGAAGTAAACTTCTTGCTGCTATCTAAAAAAAAAATTCAGAAATACTAGTTTTCTATTTCTTACATGCAATAGTTATTCCTTATATCTATTTCTTGCATGAAATAGTTATCCCTTATATCTATTTCTTGCAATAGTTATCCCTTATATCAATTCCCAGATTGATTCCCAGAGATCTTTTATAAAATACACACAATAGACTTTTAAATTTGCACATGTCAGGCTTTCTCAGACTGAAAGATCTAAAATAGCTACAGGAAGAAATGTTGAGGATGAGGGGTACACAATGTGGTTATTAACCTCTGAAAAGAAAGTCTGCAAGCTCTAAATGTACTATGTTCCAATGTGAATCCTGTAACCCAAAAAATAGTATAATCTCAGACTCTTTAACACAAGTAGAATGCTGTAAAAAATTAGAGAGAGATCTTCTTCTTATAGTTGAACTACACAGGAAATGTCTCATTCTGACGTAGTGTCTCTTAGAAAGACAAAAATGAAAAAATTATCCAGGTGAGGATCACTAGCACAGAGAAGGGTCTGAAAAACATGTCACATGAATAATAAAGAAAGAAAAGACTGTTTAGCTTGTACTTCAGTGAAAATAGAATGAGATAAAAAAGATAGGAGGAATTGATTTTGCTCCGGGCAAGAAGGAGCTGTCCACAAATGAAAAGTGCTGCTTGGTAAGGTAGTGAGCTGTTTGTCACTGACAGTGATCAAGGAGTAGATGCATCACCATCTCTCAGAAGAGACACCGAAAGGATTCCTGTTTTTAAAAGGCATTTGGATCTTCTCAATGACCTCTAATATCACTTTCATCTCAACAGCTTTCCACTCGTAAGAGTTCAGCTAGCTCCTCTGTAAGCTCAGAAAATGGAAATTCCCAAAGAATATGCCACAAAAGTTTAAGCAAGCACTAAATCACTCTTAAGTGTAATGTTACTTCTCCACATGATATTGTTAGATTGCACTTATGTACTAAAAGCAATTAAGGAAACACAAAAGTTTGTGTATATGGTAAGGTAAAAAGTATTTTTTTTTAATTTGAGAAGTATTTTGCAAAATACAAAAAAAAATCTAAAATCACAAGGCCTTGTTTTATTTACTAAGTTAGATAAAAGATAGTAACAGGATAGAAAAGAGGTCAGAGTTTTTTTTTAATGCATATTTTTATTTTATTTATCCTTTGAATCACCCACAAGCAAGGGACAGTTATATAGTACACACAACCTTTTCTCAGGGAATCTAGACACTGAATTTTAATGAGGAAATAGGAGAAAACAATTATTGCAAAATACTGTGCTACTGGTATAAAAGATATTTTACATATTAGACAAAATAACAATAAACAGGAGCTAACTGAGTGCAGGTATATTGCATAAAGGAAGACAAGCCTCATTCACCTACTCACTGCCTTTCAGCTAGAGAAAGATAAATTTCTAAGGAAAATATCAATCACATTGTCTTGCTAGAATTCACTGTTACATTGTTCTGGCTAATTCTACATACTGTCTTCCTGCTCATTGTCACATCATCATTATCAAAACTTATTTCTTGTTTAAAAAAAGATCACTGATGTTAATTCTGTCTTATTTCAGTGTATCCTTAGAATCTAGCAATGCATTAACCATATAATATTAGCCTGAAGGAACCATTTATTGTTTAAAAAAAATAAATACCAAAACAGCAAGAAAATCACTTGGATGTGACTGCCCTTTCAAGCTTTAATAATATAGAAGATAGCACAAATTAAGAACAGGTTAGGTTTACATGGTTCACATCTGTCAGAAGCAGAGTCTTAACTAATTCAATTTACACTGACCAAGAGACCCTCCCTTAGGCTAAGGTTGAACTTGAACCTACTGTTGAGCAAAGTGTAACACAAACACATCTATCAAGTCCATCCCTTCAGAATTTCACATGGAAAATACGCTGCCACTAATTCAACTGCTCTGCAAGTATGCAAAGCTGAAGCTGCAGACAACCACATCCACGCCATAAAAGCTAATGGAAGTCAAAGGATTATTTTCCTAAATCTGTAAGACCTAAACTCTCCTCTCCCATATTACACTCTAGAACACAATTTGAAAGCACTTTAGGCCACAGAAGAAACTATTTTCCTATATATTGTCATAAACATTGTCACTGTTGTCAGTAAGTTTTGAAAATATGGAGAAGTTTCAACTATCATTAAAGTTGTAAATAAGCAGAAAGGAAGCAAACTTGCACTTTAATTGCCTTTTTGATCAACAACTACAGTAAGTAAAATTTTCTCAACTGCAGTTTTCCCTAACATAGCTGCACTGCCTTATTGGTAGGCATCAGTGCAGTCTACACATGAGCAGCACCTGCACGGAGTTTGGAGACATTGTTGGATGCCTTCTTATTTCTTCCATAGCTCATCAATTACTACAACACATTTTTACTACAACCAACATCATTTTATACTGAAATTTCAGTCCTTGAGAAAGCACCCAAGTCTTCTATGAAAAGACTATAATGTGTATTTGACAATTCCCAGTAATGAAACACTACAAACCAGTACTGATGCTTTACAAGCAGACAAAAAAGATGTTTACATTACATTCAAGATAATATTTTAATATTTTAAATATTTATCTCTAAAATACTGCAATTATTAAAAAAAAATTTTATTCCATCTCAACACAAGGAATAGAGACAGAAAAGACATGAATAACCACTTAACCTATGTTTCCCAACCAAACAACTATGAGAGCAAATAAATTGTTACTTGACCTCATACTCCAATTTAATTTTTTTAATTTGGAGAGCAAAAATTATGCTGAACTTAAGGACCACTTCTGTGGATAGAAGGGCTGTGGAATATAAAGAAGCACTGATGAGAACGACATGATAAACCTGATATTTTTATTTCTGGCCAAGGAAGGCAACAGACTTTAATCCAAAACAGTTGGAAACTAAACAATTTATTTTAAAACCTGATTTAAACTCCCCAAGCTAGTCCTTTTCTATATTTAACATATCTTCTCTCTTTGTATATTTACATAAGACTTTAACCCATGTATAAATTTATTTATAAATAAAATTAAGGTCAATTTAATAATATAGACAAATACAGTGTCAAAATAATCTAACCTAACACTAGTACTTCAAGTAGATTTTTTTCATTCCATGTACATATACAACCAACAATCTGTGTCAACATGAAAGATATATAATATTTTCCATTTCCCATCATCTAAACTGATTTACTTATGTTATCAGGTTAAAGAGGTTTGTAGTTTAAAAAAATGGAGAAAGTGATTCACTGAAGATGTTGTATTAAGCTGTATCTGAGTTTGTGGCTAGTATGAATTACTAAAACATGAGCATTTTTTAAAACCATCTCTAAAAATTGCCAAACCAGTTGTAACAAAGGCTGCAATTTGGATCTTTTGGACAATAAAATACAATAGGAATAATAGGCTCATTAGTGACCATTAGTAACTGTAACCTAATAATTTTAGTTTTGGGTATGTGTGTTTTGTTTTGATTATAAAGTCACTTTTGGTAAATCTCTGGCTATTTCTCACCAGCTAAGATTCATAAAGTCAGCATGCATATCTCATTTTCTCTGATTATTTGAAGGAGCTCCATTAACTTGTCACCTCCATTAACTTGTCACTTCCATTAATTTGTGCTTCTCCAAATACAGCTTTTGAGAAACAAATAGAGCTGATCTTTCTTCTTTTCTTTTTTACAAATATAACTGAAAATTTTGACAACTTTATAGGAAAAAAGGTTTAACAACTAAACAAAAACATAACCTAAAGCATCTCTAGGAATATAAAAGATAATCTGAAAATGAAATGAGAGCATCTAACTCTGAAATATCCTCATTATTGAGTGCTTTCCAGGGAATCACTTCTTTTGGACTGAGAGCACACCCACATTTACTCAGCAGTTGAAAGCCTTTCAAAGAATTAGACATCACTGTACATCTGAACCTCATATAAAACAAAAGCTAAATAATACAGATTTCAAAATTACAACTAACCTAAAGCAGGAGGACTTTTACACAGGTTTCCTCTTGCAAAATATTTCAAGAGCAACAATTATAGTTAAGGTAGACTTTGCTGAAAAGCTTTTCTTCTACTGATAGATATTTTTAAAGGATCCACTTTTCCCTCATTCCTCCATATCAACAACAAAAAAAGTGACAGACAATACTTTAAAAGAATATTTTAGTATATCTATTGGGCTTTGTTTTCAAAGCAACACTTTGAAAATTAAAAGAATAAGACTTTGGAAAAATTCTACAAAGACCTCCAGATATATTTCAGTATTTATCTAGTTAAAATAAATTTCTAAGACAGACATTTGTGTAATGCACTTTTTCACTCCCTGTATATAAATAACTAATCACAGAAGTATAATCTGCACAAATTCTAACTTACACTTCAGAACTTAAAATTATAAAACTGGGAAAGAGATATCAAACTTATTAATATTCATACACAAAAGTATAAAAAGTCTTAATGAAAAAACTCATCTTCTGATCAGTGTGTCAACTCTAGAGGCTTCAAATTAATCAAAAAATAACACAGAAACCATCTCCATATTTAACACAACACCAACATCAATCATCAGCAGTTTTTTGTGCCGTTATACAAAAGAATTTAGATATGCAAAATTCAAAAAATATCCAAACTATGTAAAAGATTCAAGTTTATCCCTCTGCAATTCATTAGTTATGCCCCTGCAGCTTCATATTGATAATTAGATTCTGATTAAGCACTTTAAATGAAAATAAACATAAACTCCTAGGAAAACAAAACAATGATAAAATGTGGGCATGCCCAGGTCTTTAAATGTAAGCAATCTAGAGGTTTTTAAATCGTGTGGGTTTTGGGATGTTGCTGTTTGGGGTATCCCCCCCTTGCCACAATGTTGATTCATGAATGAAATCCCACTTTAATAACCTATTTTCACTCACTTACATGTATGCTGGAGAAAGTGGAGTTGACCTGGATGTTTTAAGCACAGGAACTGGGAATTTCCAGATAGCAGGAGAGCTCGTTTTCCATTTCAATGGCATGTTGTCACCACGGTACTACAATAACAGTAAACAGCGTTTCCATAACAGACTACCAACTAGGACTTCCATTCCACACTGTACTGACACAGCAGTGGCTGCCGAGGAGAACAAGCAAACGATTCTGCCAGTGCCCTAAAACCGATGCTTTCAATCTGTAAAATAGGGCTGCAAGGTACCTCCTTTAAATCCTCCTGTCCCCTAAAGCAATATGATGGTTCTACCGTTCTCACTCAACAATAGTGCCACCTCGTTAGGAAAGCGTTGACTGCAGTATATTTTTTTAAGACTGCACTGTGCATACCCCACAATGCAGCTTTATTTAATAAAAAGCAGCTAGGGCTGCCTTTTTTTTTTTAAGCTTGCATTACCATTGTTCTACCTTAACAGGGATACTGCAGCACTGTACTGTATTCTGCACCAATTAACCTGATTTCTGACCAATAGTAGCAGGAAAAAAATAGATGGGTTTCATATGAAAATGAAACAACGTACCTACTCAGAATACACTTGTCATCCTCTGAACATTCTTCTTTTGAGCTGCAACAATACAAATGGGATATAAACCTCAGCATAGCCTTAGGCCACAGCTAATAGAGATCAGTGACTAAATTCGGCAGCCTGCTTTCCTCCTGTGCAAGCTCTGGCCACACAATACAAGAATGCCATTATGGGAACAGCCCGTTTAAAAAATGCCAGTCTCTCTGCTTTCCAGTTAGAAGAAGGAAGAATGTAAGAGCGAATGTAAACTGCTGCAGAACTCTGCACGCTCTTCTAGTAGCTTCTCATTCAAGTTGCTCTCCTTTCCCTATTCTTATTTCCAAGCCGGGATGAGCAAAATCTCATCCATTTACAACATGCTGTGGTAACGTGAACATCACTCTGTCTTCTGCAGCAGAGAAGTACAGAGTAGCGTGCTCTTAATAGCAGTCCTCAGAGGGACGCTATCAACAATCTAATTCAATGCTGCCCTCCCTTCTTCTCTCCCCCTTTCCACTCCGGTCCACCCCCTCCCTCCTCCCCTCCCACCCCTCCTCTCCCCAAACAGCTCACAAATTGCCTGGAGGAGAGACCGAAGCTGCTGGCCAAGCAGGTGTCCAGCAGGGACTATTCCAAAGCTCAGCGGCAGATCCGGTAACCTCTAGGGGTTAGTGACTGACAAGGAGATTCAAAAACTAAAGCTCAGTCAAAGGCGGCTTGAGGTATTTCATTAAAGCAGTGGCAAATATAGGGTCCATCTATAGTGTTTCGGGAAACGCAGCCAGAATACAGCGGCGCAAGTGCCCTGAAAGTGAGTGGGTGTTTTAAGTTTCTGTTTCACGCACCAAACTCACAGATCTTCTGCACAATGCTCGAAAGTGAAAATAGGATAAACCAGGGTGATGATGAATTCTTTATTTGTAGGTGAGGGAATTTTACTTTTGAGGTAGGCAAGCTGCCAGCTGAATATTTGGCTGCTGCTAAGTATCTACCTTCACAGAACCTCTCTACTTCCACCTGAAAACAGGATTATGTGTCTCATCAAAGCAGGTTTTTAGTAAAGACAGACCTCCGCCCACGAGAACGCTAGCACCTTTAAAAATAATCAGTGCAGTGACAAAAAAAAAACTTATATTTATATTCAAGTTTAAATCTTAACAATACGCTGCACTTCCAGATTAAGTAGGTGGCATTCAGATACTCTTTCCAAATTTTTCCTAGCTTTTAAAAGGCTGAGATTTAGTCCCGTAAAGAGCCTTTCTCATTTGTATTCCAAAAGCACAGACAGAAACGACTTGCAAAAATTCCAAATTCCAAAAATATATAGTTCAATATACCAGAAATACAGCATGAAACCAGCCAAGGGAATTGTAAGCACCTTCTTTAAGCTAGACATCAAGATTCAGGCAAAAAATATTTTCCTGTGAAACCCAAATAAGTATGTAAAGCAGTATAGACAGACATAGATAGAAAGCATATTTTGAAACACTGAACAATAGGCATGAATTCACTAGTAAGTATTAAATAGATGTCTGTCATCACTAGCTCACAAGTATTTTTATTCAAATTATCATACACACCAAATACTTTCTAAAATCTAGTCAAACAACTTAAAGGGTTAAATAGTATCTTCACCTCCATTCCCTTCCCTCCAACAAAACTGTCTCATAGCAATTTTCAAAGAAATTAGAGAAAGTATTTATCAATATGTTAGTGCCAAAATATATTTAAAAGATAAGGTTTCTTTTTTAAAAAATGTGCCTCTAACACAAATAAACCATAGTCAGCATTTTACCTTAGAAGTTTTTACATAGTTAATAGTTACAATACAATCAGTAATAACATCTTTTCAGAAAACGCAAAGGAAATACACAACAGACACACACACACTCCACTCATCAAACAAGAATGGAATGTCCCATTCCAAAATCCCAAAGCATTTATGAACATTTAAAAATACAAAACATACAATAGCCACAAATTAGCTGCACAGAGCAAGGAGTTGATGATTTTAGAAAGGCAACTTAACTACTGTCCTACCTATGAAAAACATTAGAAAGCACCAAGAGCAAATATTAATTCTCCTGAGAACAAAGACCCAAGAGCTACGTCACATGGCAGCAAAGTGTTTCCAGCAGATCATCTATCAAGATAATGCAAAATTTATAGGTGGAAAACTGGGTGAAGAGTTTTCAAAATTTCCAAGAGGGAAACAAGCCCCACAAGCAGGTGACGAAAACTTTACTACAAAAGAACTAAAGTTATTATTCTTCTGTGAACAATCAATTGATTCCCAAAAAAGACCAACATAATTCTTTTCTAATCTCATTAGTTCCAAAGACATCAACTAATACAACCCAATCTATATCAATGTTCAGTTTCAATTTCTCTTGGACTTAATACTTAGGATTAGTTTTTGTGAAACTCCAACTATTTTAAACAAAACTAATTCCCTCCACCCTCGACTTCTGCAATTTTCAAGACCCCCAAACACTAAAAGCATTATATCTGATGTGAACATTTTTTTCATATTAAGTTCTTTCCCTTTAGTAAATGGCTAGCTGTCATGTGCAATTATCTCTCATGAGCAAACAACTAATATGCCAAAGGCTTTAAAAATAATCCTAAGAAAGATAGTCCACGAAATACACGTTATAATATTAATTTGCTTGACAACATTATTCCTCATACATCAGGTAGAAATAAACTTCAGCCAGGTAAAATCACCCCACCAAGAATTAACAAATTCTAAAGTAATCAGATTTTACTACCCTGCTCCCAACTCCAATAGCAACTACGGAGTGTAATTACCATTACATTCTGGAACTAAAAGTGTTGTCAACTACAGAGTGAAAGGAAGAAAATGACTAAACATGTATTTTAAATGCAGGCTCAGTGTCCCACTACTTAATATTTAGACTGGGAAATGTCGAAAACCCTCATGACATCATAGGAAACACTGATTTCATTCACATAAGAATCAGTTTCTATTATGGACAATTCCATAAAACAGGATAGTAAAAAATATACACAAATGTTCTTCAAAACATTTTATGAATATTAATCATTTAAAAATACCTGTGAAATGTATGTTTCAGTCATGTAATAAACAAAGGGTAATGCTGGGATTTGACCAAGGCCACAAAGAGTCATTCTTGGCTAAATTTTAGAACACAGAAATCCCTGGTTCCCAATGTAGAAAGAGAAGAATTTTTTTAATAACTTTTAGAATCTTTACAAATCATCTTGCTCACTACCCTCATATAAATAAAAAGGCTTAAGCCCAGAAGTTAATTTAACCAATGTCACACTGCTGCTAGCTAGTTGGAGAACTGAAACTGGAAACCAAATCACCTAGGCCAGGACACGGCTCTAGAATCCCTACAGCCCCTGCTTCTCAATCAGATTGTTCCACAGATGTGTTTCTAGATGAAGGGAGCACATATTATACATCTCATTATATTCTAAAGAAATGAGAACTACCAAGAGCTATTTATTCCCCCCAACTGTATGTACCCTTAAAGACAGAAGTGGGAAAAATCAATTATAGTGTAGAAAGACCATTCCAAAATCTTAATTTCAGGGGGTGTTTAAGAATGATCAAAGACAAAAAGGTAAGTAAAAAATAAACCAGTCAGTGTATGGGAAAATGGTGCAATACCCAGGTGGTAGGTGAATTTCTTCTCAAGGTAAATGTTTCTCAGTGACTTTACAGTCGAATTTAATGTACTAGCTGCTATAGTTTGTCTCTCATAACACCACCTCACTGACTAATATGTTGCATAACTCACCTTCTATCCCTATTTTCCCGATATTCCCGAAGAGCTGACCTATCTTTCTCTTGCAAGTTTTGGTTAATTCTCTGATAGCTACAACTTAAGACTAAAAGCAATAACCAAAGTTTGTGTGAGCAGGGACTGTGTAGTTAGTTAGTTCTGACAATGACTCTTCACACCAGTCCGGGATAGCCATGTTACTTGAGTTGCTTATAGAAGATTGCAGATCATGACAAATTATACACTCTGTTTATGTTCCTACGAATCAGTAAACACATTTGGAATGGTAACCAAGTAGGACCCTTTAAAGCACACACACAAAATGAACTTCTGGGAAACAGTAAATTTCTTAATACATCCTAGGTTCCTTACTATAGGAACTAGAATTGTTCACACTTGTGTGTGTGTGTGTGTGCCCTTCATTTCAGGAAACTGAATGCCAATATATTAAAAATTTTCCTAGATACTCAGATATATAGTTTTGCCAAGATCAAATGGAAAGTCCCAGATGTTTCTTACAATTTTATCGGAAATTCATCATTTCATCTTTTATAAGCACCTTTTCACATTTCCTTAACAGAACTATGTGGATCCTTGAAGGTCCAAAAAGAATTTACTTAGACAACTATAGCTCTATGACTTGGGTTAATGTAGTACCTATCGACAATGCCAAGCAGAAAAGCACAATTGTGCAGGCACATACTCGTGCACGTGCATGTGTGCACGCATAGACAATTTTGGCATATCACAATGACATAAATAATGCGAAGGAAAGCATTCTTCCCAACTTTAACATTCTAAGGAAAAGAAGTGTGCTAAGTTAACTTCTGGGGTGGGGGGGTGGGAAGTGAGTAGACCAGGAACAAGAGGATCTGGTAAGCTGATAAAACAGAAAACAGTAAGTAAGGGGTTCAAAGGGGGAATCATTAAATGCAAGGGGGATAATGACTCACAGGAAGGAGAATGGAAGATGGAAAAGCAGAATGGAAGTAGTCCCTGATAAAGTAGCATTTCTCATAATTCAGGGTCCAATGGATGAGGTTACAGGGCTGATGTGAGTTCACATAGGAGGGCAAAAATCAGGGGAACTGAGCATAACAAAAAGATCCAGTTGTTGAAGATGCATTGGCCCCCAAATTCTGCTTCTTAATTTTTATTTTTGGCTTCCCTAAAGTGCTTCCTTCATAAAAAATTCTCAATGGCCAAGTAACTCTTTGATATGCATCAACTAAATTAATTCTTAAGTATTCCCATTGACTAAAAACTGCCTTAAACTCCAAACCAAAGTGTTTATGTGGGCTAACAGTGGTGGTAGTGGAAATCAAAGATTTTTAAATATATGCTATTTACATACCTGAGTTGTATTACCATTTTTAAATTACTTTCAAAAAGCAAGCTAGAGAAACTGCCCATCATCATCAAATAGTGATAATGTATCCAGTGCTCCAACAGGAGGCTATTCTACTTCATCTGCTTGAGATGCTTTCCCCCAAATTCCTCTTCTTCTTCAAGTATAAGCCCCTGGATCTTTCCATCTTCCTAACTGAGCACTATTCCTGGCACACTGGGAAGCACTCAATAAATATTTGTTGAGTAAACTGAAAATGAAGTTTATAAGCAGAAGAGTGACAAATAAGAATTGATTATTGAAGGCAGTAAAGTTTATTAAATGTTGTTATTGATTTTGCTTTCCTAACACCAATGTTCAGGTAAAGGGACTATTCATCTGTGCATTCAATAATTTTGGAACCTTTAAAGCAAAAAATTAATTATGCATTATCTTGTTAAAAATAAGTACATGTTGAAGAAAATCATCCAGAAGACAAGTTATTTTGAATGAAATAAACACATCATTTATAGTGAGGGTGGATTTGCTCTAATAAAGCAAATTCTAATGAAGAATCTCAGCTCTAAAGTCAAATAATGCAATTGTCTCTCTGTAACTTCCGAAGTATCTTCTTAAATTACCATGGATAAATAAAATAGACAAATCATTGTTGGATTTTCTGATGTATTTGCACATTAAGCCTGCATGCTTATCAAATTAAAAAGCCATGGCATGTAGCATTACTGAAAAAGAATATTAAGAATATAGCTCTATTCAACAAAAAATACATTCATATAAAGATTTTCAAAGTTTTACTACTTTGTTTTTGTTTTTGGTGGCACCAAATAGCGAAGCAAATTATAAAAGTTGCATGAAGACTATGTAATAGGTAATATTACAATCCTAATTTTTATAAATCCTGAGTTAATATTACAATCCTATTTTTTATAAATCTTCAGTTATTGATAAGAGGAAACAATTTCAAATGTTTACCTAATAACTGAAATCTTTTTCAATAAAAGGATAACATAAACCCAATCTCAAAACATGTGCCAGTTAAAGAAAGTAAACATTTGCTATATTCTATATGTGTTCGGAAAAACTTGTACTTTTAAAAAAAATCTGAGTAACTGAAAAGATCTTTAGAATAATATATTAAGGCTTTTTCTTCAACATTTCACTTACAATTAATGAAATTATTGTATTTATGCCCTTTTTCTGAATTTATTATAATATTCATATGTGCACCATAAATTTAATAGCTAAAATGAGCTTCAGAAGATTATCTAGTTGGCTCATCTTTTCCTCTCCCTAAGTATTTGTAAATCTTGCTTAAAAACATTTACCAAGGAAATATAATTTTGCTAAACAAAAGCAAATATTTTCATGGAAAGCTAATTGTAATAATTGATTAACATTATATAATACTACTTAAACATTGCATGAAAAAGGAGTCCTTTATATTCACTGTAACTTTGTTTTTACCATTTCCACACCCAAATCATTGAAACTTGAAATTTCATATATATAAAAAATACTGACTAAAAATAAAAGGGCTTAATTATATAATTGAGGGAAGAGACTTAAGTCCAAAAAAGGCTCAACTTCAATCAAAATTGTAAATCACCATCATAACATGGTTCCTAAAATACTGCAGAGCTTGCAGAGAAGGTATTTGCCTACTATGGTGATATCCAATTGACTCAGCAACCAGTTCAACAGCTTTATTTTCACAACTACTTCGGCATTCCTCTTATTTTCTAATTTAGATTTCTTCTCTTGGGTGACTTTAAGGCCTAAAGATATTTTTTCTGAAAAAAAAAAAAGCAGGGGATAACAGAAGCAGCTACATTGAAAGATGAGAAATACAGGGCAGTAAGTGAATTATAGAAGTCAGTTGGAAAGTGCAATTTAAAATTTCTATGCCTGAAAAACATACTTGTCAATTCAGTGAAGAGCTTATGATGCAAAATTCATGTTCTATAAAGTGTTCTTGTGCTATTAACAAATCACAGAATTGTTTAATAGTTATGTGTATCCTAATTACTTATACTAATGGTTGCCCAATACGTGAAAATAATTTATTTTCCTTTATCTCATGTACTATTACTAACTAAAGTAAATAAAATTTTGATATGAGGAAATAAAAAACATGTACTAGGTTGCCCCTACGTTTTCAATGTGATTTAAATTTGGGTTTTTTGACTGTCACTCTAAATCTATCTACTTCCACTAGTAAGTCCAGAAGCTCTCCATGTCTTAAAAATCAAATATATGTTTCAAATTATTACTTATTTTTCAAGGAATTCTAAAGTTACATAACAGTAGTGTAAAATATATCTTCCCATTAGGTAGCCTATTCAGCTTGATTTAAATCAGAGACCCTGTGGAACATTTTATGAGTCATCCATTATGAATTCTGGCCATTTTGTTTAAATTTCTATGACACTATTCAGTCAGCAAAAGTAAGGGACTTATTTTAAGGGTTTCCACAATTAACAATTTTGAAAATTCAGATCTGTAAAGCATGAAACAATATAATTTGTATTCCAAAAAGGGCAAGAGACACAAGATCAAGTTTAAATTGAAAATCTGAACAGGGAATATACATCAGCAAATTGATTCATTGGGAACATGTTTTTGCATTTATTAACTTAAATGTATTCATTTAAAGTGAGGTATCCTTAGTGTACTAGTCATTACTGACAGTGTAAGAAGACTGCTTGAACTTCACAGAGACCAAATCAATCAACTCACTATGCCTAACACAAAACCTGGAAAGAGCTACATGCTTCATGAATTAGTTCGATCATCAGTATGTACTGAAAACTCGGGAATTTGCTAGGTGTTACAAGTATACAAAAGAACATGTATTCCCCGCAAATTCTTATAATATAATCAAGCAAAGGGCATATTCCTGTAAGAAACATGAGTAAGCATAAATATATTGTTACAGTAAAACCTTAACTCTCCAGAAGTCTGGATCATCCAGTTTTCTAGCCAATTTTTTAAAATTAATTTAAATTGAAAACAACTGGCATAGGTTAACTCTTAAAATAGCAAAACTTCCTTATTTTCACTTTTTGGTAGTAAACGTTCTGCCCTTCATCTTCAAGGTTAAAATGGACACAAGCATTTTTAAAATGTCACAGTCACCACAGTGCACAGCAGTTACTGTGACAGACCACAGATGTAGATAGTGGAATGTGTGTTGTCGTATCTATCATTCCCTACCCTTGCCCAACTCTAGCCCCGACTTGCTGTCACATAGAACTCAGATGCCAGGGACAGAAAAGTGACTTTTTTTACACTCTCCAACACATACACCAAGAGGAAAGTCCTACACTTTGAAGGTCTCCAATTTTCATCTGCATAAAAATATTCTGGGGCAAATATCCAAAATGCACACACCTGAAGTTGGGACCCAGTACTCTACATTCTAAACAAGTACAAAAATCAGCTTCCTGTTTTATGTGTCCTACTAAACTTAGAGGAATAAATCAAGATCGCTAACCCCCATTCAAGATAGCCCTGATGAGAGCAAGACTGTGTTTCTGCTCTCAGTCCCTGGAATAGCAGCACTGGCTGCTCACCGCTACTTGTCAGTCCACACGGTACACAGACATTATCTTGCCCTCCCACACTCCAGGTCCTTCCAGATCTGGGAGCATCTGAAAACAAGGTCTCCAGCTGGCTGACAGTACGGTCCAGAGAGAGACAGAGAGACGCAAGGTGGGAAATTATGAGGTATGGCAATTAGGAAACAGAGGCAGTTAAGTTATATTGATTGTGCAACCAGAAGGAAAATTAAAAACTTGTTCCAAACTTTTTCTACGAGGAAGAATGCAAAAGAGGACAGAGCTGGGTACCTGTGGTGTGACTCTACCACTAAATAGCTTTGTGAGCTACTACATTATTGGTGCTCATCCCTAAAATAGGGAAGACGCCACCTTCTTTGCCCAACTCACAGCAATGTTATGAAAATCAACTGAGCTTATGTTTTGAAAGCAGACTGGAAAATATACTTTTTCATATTTTCCACAATGGTGTGGTTTTTTTATAGAATAATTTATCATTTTAGCGTCTTCATAATCACAGTACCTTACACATTATTGAAGCATTCTTGATGACTATGTTTTCTAGTTCCTCAGGGTCTTTTTTAAATGGGAATAAATACTCATCAACAATAAGTTAAAGGAAAATGCAGACCCTTAAACATACCCTGAAGTTGATTTTTTGAAAATATCCTTGAAATCGGCTTGTTTTAAAGACAATTGCCTCCGTCTCCTGAAAGTGGAGTGCAAAAAAAAAAAAAATCTGGTTAATTGTGACTTTACTGCATTTAATTTAAATATTTCAAGAACACACCACAAGTATTTTAGCTGAAAATTAACAAAGCACATTTATAAATCTTGGATAATTAAGACTACACAAAATAAAATTTAAACGTCTAAATTAAGTTTGAAAAATATAACTAGAAAGCGATAAGCTTCTTTTTTTTTTTTTTTTTTTTTGAGATGCTGTCTTCATAGTCAGAAAGTCTGGACTAGAGACTGACATTAAAGACAATATTTATTGGCAGCTGATCGAAAACACTTAACTAGCCAAATTTGGACACAAGGAAACACTTTTCCAGTAATTATATACTCAGCCTTGGAATGTTTTGTCATTTTCTAGCTTTTTAAGCCTAAAGTTCAATTCTTTGCTGATACACTGTTTTGCCATAAAAACCTGAAAGCAAATGACACACATTACAAGCTTTCAGAGAACAGATGGCTAATGTTCTTCCAGGTTCATTTACTACCAACTTTCTTATTTTCATACTGTTTGTAATTAATAAAAACATATAAACAGATATACTGTCTCCTAACCAGAAGATTTTCTTTTCTGTGAAACTCTGTCATATATCTAACCCCTTTGGGTTAATAAAAAAGGCAGCGATGAACAGACAGACTTCCACTACTGCCTCAGGAATGCAGTTTTAAAAATAGACTGCTAGTGAAGCACTGCAGTATATGTTGCCGACAGTCAACTAGCAAACAATTAAAGTATGCAAGCAGGTGTCTGAGAAGCTGGGACACAAAATTTAATATATTTACTTTATTTGATTGATGTTGCTATCAGCTTATGAAAGATACACATTAGGAAGCACTACCATTATCTAACTTTTCCTTCAAAATAAACAGTCTGGGGCTTTTTTTTGGGGGGGGTGGGTCATCTCACAAAAACATTGCATTATTAAAGTCACAACTAAAATCAAATTCATAATGTAATAATATCTTAAGCAAGACCTTGGCAGAGACCTTATCTGAAATGTCCTAAATCTAACGTTTTTTTTTTTTTTTTTGCAAAAGCTTGGCAACAAGTATTTTATTTTTACATTAGAATAATAAATTCAAAACGGCATGTGTGCTAAATCGTAATACTATTTCAAAGTCTACTTTTCAATGCTATACACATAAAAATAATTATTTTTGAATAACAAAATATACAATGGGTTAAATCAATATTTGTTGTTTTAGAATTAAGCCTTGCCAAGCAAATAACAATTATATAATTTCTTTTGCTTAAAATACATTAAAGTATCTTTAAATACAGCTTATTTTATATTCCTATTAATATTGTTCTTTTCCTTTGTGTATTTAAGAAGAATCTGTTGTGCCACCTTCTGGCAACTAAGTGAAATTATCTCTCTCTACACAAGTCACTATTCTTTATTTTAACTTTTAAAAAATATATGTATATCTTAACCTGCATTACATTTAAGCTATATAAATAAACCTATAGCACAACCTGAAATAAAATGCCCTTAATGGCTTTCCCCCAAAAAATCAACCTTTATACATGCTTCCTATGATTTTTGCATGGTTACCAATATGTCTCCTGAATTCTACAATACATATAAATTTGATTTTTGTACACCGCTTCACAGCCACATATGAAAACAACAGGCTTGCTATTTTAATGAATAAGTAACAGCAGTGAATAAAGGAAAAGAAAGGTCTCTTACCAATAAGCCCATTTTTCTCTTAAGGTTTGAACTCTCATCATTTGTCATGTTCTTGTGGATCCCTCTCTCATCAAATTCTCTGGAGTTTTAAAGTTGAGAGCTGTGATGCACAGCTAGGCTCTGCTACACAGTAGCGCACCCCAGTGCCGCAGTCTAGTATAACACTTCATTTGGAGCTCCCAAAAGCAGAAACAGGTTTTATATATTCAAAATCCTATGCATAGCACACCTTCCGCAGATAGGAAATTGTACTCAGAGCAGCTGAACTATTTATATTTCATATCTCAACTCCTGATCAGATTTGAAGATCAGAACCACGTGAACCTTGAGCTTAGTTGCAGTAAATTGAACAGGAACAAAGTGTTCATCTTTAGAGCAGAGGCGGGGTGAGGCAAATATTAACATCAGGAGATCTGACTAAGAAAACATGTTTACCTGAAAGCATTCCTATTTTTGTAAGGGTTGCTGTCCTGTTATTTGTCATGTTACCTTAAATCTTTATTATTTAACTCTTCCCTCTCTTAGGCCACTACTAGTCAGTCATTAAATTCTATTATTTTTATTTTTTAGCAATTTCCCAGGACACTACGGTCCTTCACTTTTGTTTTTCAAACAAATGAGCTACTTCAAAAAACACATATAGCTGATCTCTCACCATCCCATCTTCAGCTTATCTGTCCCATTGCTTTTAGATGATTCTATTAATATACAACTATACATCATGTCAATTATTTAATATTTTTTAAATTTGCTACATGTTAAGTAGATACTGTGCTAGGTGATGTATATATAAGCCTGAGCAAGCCAGTCCCTTGCTCTCAAGCTTCCAGTTCAATGAGCGCTGACCAGACAAACACAGTATAGAAGCTTTAATAACATTATGTCCAGGATTTATAGCAATAGAGGAACGATAATAGTCATGCTGTAACTTGGTCTGAAGGATAAGGTATTAGACTCAGAAGAAACTATCTGTGTAGACACACAGAAGTCTGGAGGAACATAGGAAGCAGAAATGTTGAGAAAGTCTTCAATAGGAATGGAAGGAGTTTAGGTTACATATTGGTGAGATAAGTAGATCTGGGAGGTATGCAGAAACCACACATCACAGAAGACCTTACGTGCCAGTGAAGAGGTTTGGATTTTATCCTATGAGGGATGACAAACCATTTGTTAAATGAGTGGATACTGAAGGGATAAATCAAGCAACTGGTAAGTTCAGCACTAAGAACTCACTACACACTTCTTCAACTCACTGTTGTTGTAACCCTAATACCAACTATCCATTCTCTACCTAACTAGCTTGCTTTGCTCCTTCTCTCCTTTGCTCCTCCTGAGTGAAATCTTTTCCCCAATCACTTTCCTGAATTCATCTCAGCTTTCTAGGATTGTTGGAATAAAGAGCAAACTCTGACGTTCTAAATGAACTCCAATCCTAAATCACGCTGAAGAGGTATCAGGTGCTAAGGAAAACAACTCCCAGTTTGACATGAACCTGACGTCTGAATGGGTGGGTGGGGAGTTTGTTGGGAGCTAGAGGTAAAGTTAAGTACCAATGATTAGCCTGTAACTGAACACATGCAAGGTGGCACTCTCGCTTCTGCAGCCAAACTTGGCACTCTGGCACTGCTGGCAATGAGACTTGGAGGAGACACATGGAAGAGAAATATATAGAGATCCTAGGAGATATCCGGAAGAGACAGGTGGCCGAGAGACACTTGGGAAAGCTGTCCTTGGCAGATACAATGGTAGCCATTATCTTGATTTGTCCTTTGACTTTGACTTTCAATTTTCTCATCTCCTTCGGTCCCAGTTTTTTCAGACCTGCATAACCCCTTTGCTGTGGTTCTGCACCAGAAGGTACCTAAGATGTGGCAAGCTTGCTGTCCTCAGTGGTCCCATTTTAGACTGATCCTGTTTGGCTGGGCATTTGTCCAGAAGGAATGGGTAATTCAGAGGTGGGGCAGGGGAAAATTAACTAGGAAACTATTATTAGAAATATTATCTCCTCTCTCTCTGTGCATATCAATCCTATTAAAGTCTTTTCCCTTTGCCTTTGTGTATCAAATGACTGGATGCCTTTAAAAGCAATCATCCCTTAATAGTTTGGAGTCACTGGGTACCCTTTGATCATTCACGATGCGATCCAGCTTAAATTCTATCTTTTTTATGATGCCTTCCATGGTAAATTGAATCTAAAGTTTTAAATGTTCCTCCATTATGCAAATCATGTGTTCTTTCTAATATTTAGCACACAATGTTCAGAAAACTTTTTGAACTTGTTCACACAGTGACACAAGATGGTGAGGAGATGAGAGTAAAACGAAAGTCCAAACATGAGAGTAAGTGGCTTAAGAAAACATACCCTCCCAGATGTTACAGTACATACAAATCTCAGCAGTTGCCTTCACAACACTCAACTCTGGAAAGGAAACGCTGTGAATTGTCAATATAATTGGGTATGTGATGGTTCACAGGAGATATAGTGGTGGGAGAACAATGGGGACTACAACAATGTAAGAAAAAATTCATTTAAAATGGGAGGGGAAGAACTGGGAAAGTACTATGCAGCAACTCTACAGTATAGTCCCACTCTATATAGCAGACTCTATCCATCACAGTTCTGGCTCAAAAACTCCAGGATGGATAAGAAGAATATACCAACAAAACAGCTGAAAGACAGAGCTGTGATCTCTGGGTGGAGGAGAGCAGTAAAAGCTGGAGGTAGGGAGAAGAGGAGGAAAATGTTATTTCTTTCTATTACTTGTAGTAAATGCAGAGAATTTACCTGAAGATCCATATAACAAAATGAATTCATGAAGACCAAAGAAAGAGATGGGAGAGTGAGGGTAGGGAATCAGATGCAGATGGCTTAGTATCTCAGGAAGTATTAAAGGAGAAAATCCAAGAAGAGGGTGCGTTTCTTTGTTTGTTTAGTATATATTTATTTACATTTCTGCGTGTTTTTTTTTTTTAAGGCTAATAGTTTTAGCTGGCAGATTATCTAGGACAAGAAGGTTAACCAGAGAAACATGTCCTGGGGTGTAAATACTTAATGGAACCACACCTCAGACTAGCTTTGGTTGATATTAGCACTTAGTATTCAGCTTTGTCTCATCCTTATTATGCATGCATAATATTTTAGATTTATGTAGTAATGCAAAAACTATGGTGTTTTCTTTAATGTAGGCAATAAAACATTTTCATTTTATCCAACCATTTGATGTTAAGGTGGATTAAGAGGACTCCACCAATAATTTCAAAAAGTCATTAGTACTTGAAATTATATTCTCAATAACTTAAAATTCCCAGATAAAAGCTATCTACACCTTTCTTCTTGTTTGGTGGATACCAAAACTGATAACATTCCTTTCCACTAATTTATAAAACATTGTAGTACTGAAAATTGAAGAATGCAATTTTGTGTGTTTGCCATACTTTTCTCAAGAAATCTTTTAAAAAGAACAGTACTTAGAAGATGTAAAAGTGATTTAATCCACAAGGTCTTCAAAGGAAGACTTTTAAACTATCTACCAATGGTATTGTAGATATCAAAAATATAATACAAGTCAGATAATTTCCTTACTTAGTTTTATGGAAAACTGAACAATTGCTAGATTATTAGGACTGAAAAGAAAAGGAACAGCAGGAATAATCATTTTTATACTATTTTGAAACAGAATAGGCATTTTAATCCAAATTTACATGAACTAGCACATCTAAAACTTGTAAAAAAGAAAGTACCTCCTAGTAGGGCACAGTGAGTCTCTCATATTAGTGATGGCAGAGTCTACATTTGTCTAGTATAAATAATTTACAATCCATTCAAAATAACATCATCATGTTCATAGCCATAAGCTTCTCCTTTGTTCTGATGTATATAAAATGGCTCATGCTAGGACAAGAAGTAGTTTATAGAGTTTTTTACTGTGCTGAACTACCCTTGGATGACAACTTTTGAGAACCAATGATCTAAAGAAGGGTTGAGATTTACATTAAGAGTAGCTGCTGATATTCCAATGGCCTAGAAGGCCATATTTCAGCTGAGTGATCAGATTCCAGTAGTATTAACACTCAATCTCATGGGATGGGCAGGGTCAAAGGGAAAAAAAAACCAAGTCAATGTGTCTTTTCCTATTATTAATAACTCTGTCTGCCACTGGATCAGGAAAGAAGAAGGCCAGTTTCTTAATCCACCATCCCACCATCCTTGAATGAAAATCTTCCAATAAATCCATAAAATGTTAAAAAAAACACATGATAACACAAATGATTGAATATAATTCATGAGTAATTCAAAGAACCTAATATCAATTATTAAAGCTTGACTATAAAACACACAAAGTCATATTTTATTAACTTAAATCTGAAGTCCATTACTATTTAATAGCAATTATTATTTAACAGTGCAAGGGGCTAAATTCCATGTGATTGGAAATAGAAAAAAAGCTAAATGATATTCCACAGATAAAAAAGCAAATATACAGAGTTAATGAGGAAGAAGAATATTTCTATTTGTCAATTATTTTTCAATCTAACTTTTCTATCGAAATATTACATGTAATGCTTTACTTGTTTTAAATGTCAGGTGATATAGCCTCAGCCAGGAGGATTCCAAGGAAAGTAATTTATTATAGCTTTTCAATTTTAACAGTCTTATTTTCATCTTCACCCCAGCCCTGAGGTAAGCAAAGCAGGTGTTAATATTCCCATTTTCTTAGTGAAGAAACAGAGTTATTAAATGACTTGGCTTAAGTGACAGAGCTGCTGCAAGAACTAGGAAACAAGAATCCAAGTCTCCCGATACCTAATTCAGTGTGCATTAATCACTTCTGTATTGTATTATTGTTTATTGTTTATTGTAGGAAGGATGCAAATATGACTCCTAAACACCACTGAAGAGGGGGACAACTTCTCACAGTGATCATGGGGAAGTAAATGGCTGAGAGAAAGTAAGGAATAAGTCAAAGGAAATATTGATGCAGTATATGATTCCAGTTACAGAGTGAGCAACCTATACCTACCCCACAACTCCCTTCCCAGTGTCAGTTCACAGAGCTCTAATTTATTCCTCACTTAATAACTTCTTAGCACCAACCTCAAACATATCATATTCTCCCCTGCCTCAGTGGCTTCCATATGATCTTTTCTCCACTTTGAATGCTTGCTACCCAGCAAACTTTCTATTATACTTTTAATTTTTGTAGACATTAGGTCGCACTATGTTGCCGGGGGTAGCCCCGAACTCGCGGGCTCAAGTGATCCTTAGCCTCAACCTCCCAGGCAGCTGAGATTACAGGTTACAGGTGCGTACCACCATGCCCAGCTATTTTTTAGAGACTAGGTCTCGCTATTTTGTCCGAGGTAGTCTCGAACCCACGGACTCAAGCGATCCCTGATCTCAGCCTCTCAGCGCTGGAATTACAGGTGCATGCCACCACGCCCGGCCTTTCTATCATACTTAAGTGTACAAGTATACCTCATTCCATGAAACCTTCCAATAGCAGACTTCAGTGCCAAGTTTTCTAAATACCCGTGGCATTTTAAATATCATTGCGCCTAAGACTTTGACTGTAACTGTTTCTATAAACTAGACAAATAGCTCCTGAGATCTACAAAAAAGTCCTCCTTATGGTTTTGTTACCTCTCACTCAGTGCCTGTCACATAGCAATTCAATAATAGGACACAATTTTGGTCAAATCAAATCAGCAGAGATAGGGTCACCTCTCCTATAAAACTAGCTTTCTGGTATAAGTAAGCAAGAAATCAAAAGAGCCTTATTTTCCAAACTAAAATGTATGTGCATGCTAAGAAATAAATTTAAAAGTGACAATTGTAAACAACATAACTAAATGACTCCTTTTGATGTTTCTGATAAGACCCATGGTGCCACCTAGAGTATATATGTAACAACTTTAGGATGGATGGATGGATGGATGGATGGATGGATGGATGGATGGATGGATGGATGGATGGATGGATGGATGGATGGATGGATGGATGGATGGATGGATGGATAGCTCAAAAAGTGATTGCTAAGTAGAGCTGAATTGCTTTCAGCATTCTAAATTGATCTCTGAACCTGTAAAAGAAAAGACATCCTAAATACTGTGTTTTCAGGTTCCAGGTCTATCAGGATAAAGGTAAGGAAAGTCATCCCTTGGTAAACATAGAAACCTCAGGACATTTTGGGACATCAAGGAGAGGAACTTACCCAAAAGATATAGGCATTGTTGGCAGTCTAATGATGAGACCTTAGCAAAGTCCTAGGCCCTGAAACACCATTAAGAACTCAATCTTAGGTATATTATGAAAAGCTTGAGCACAGCAGATTGAAAATCTATATGATTACACTTTGTTTTTTTTGTGCTTATGCAAAATAAATAAATAAAATAAAACTGGCAAAGTTTACTGGAATGACTTAATTAGCAAACAAATTTATGATAATTATTTGGTAGAATTGAAGTGAAAGAAATATGTTAGAGTAACCTGCTTTCTTGTTAGTTGGAGTATCAGACTTTTAGTTCTCTTAATCAGTTTTGAGACTTTTTGCTTTCTTACCTGTGAACAGGACTGGATCCTATCTTTTTAAACGGACAATAACTTTCCAAACCAACATTTCCAGCTTTTCCCCAGTCATTTTGGCTTGCATTAATAGAAAATCAATGCTGTCCTTTTGAAAACAGGGAAATCACCAATATGGCTGTGCCTAACTGTGACTATTGCTATTTCTATGAATATCTGATGATACTAAATTGCAACTGAGGAAGCCACTGTTTGCCCTCACCCTAATCTAGAGATTCTTCAGACTCCAACCTGGAAATCTCAAGCAATAGATTCCCTTATGACGCCTGACTAGAGTGGTTTACTTCAATTTTTAATCTTTTTTCCTTTTGTTTTGATAGAGAATTGTTTTTTATATAAGCTTAACTTTAGATTCACCTACAAGGTGGTTTTCAGAAATTGAACACAGCTGTTTAATTGGACTGATCTAGTCTCAGGAATGAGAGACTGGTTTAATGAAATAACTGAATAAGTCACTTCTGAATTTTGGAACTTCTTCTGAAGTTCCAAAGGCAGAGCTAAGGGAGCAAAAATCTGCCACCCCAGAACAAGTCTTTGGGTTATGGTTCATTTTATGAAGGCGCTCTGAAGGTTAAGTAGAAGCTGCTTTTTATATTTATATCTAAATGTTCTCTGTAAAGGTCTTTCCAGGAAGACATAATCCCATCTCTTTGCAATGGAGAAAGCAGAAGTATCTTCATTCTTCCTGGTGAACTCCTTACCCCTTTCTGCCATCACCTCCATTGTCTTAGCTAATCTATTTAAGATGGCACCTAAATCCACTTGGGTGGATTACCCAGTCATACTGGATAACATTTTTTTGGCTTGTTTCTCTTATTTATCTGCCTAAGGCTTTTTTAAAAAATTATTTTCCAGTCTAGAAGAACCCAGAGGGGTATGGGATTATTTCTTTGCATCCTAACACTATCAGGTCATACAGTCAACAATCAAGAATAAAATTCAGCAACACACATTAAAATTCACAAATAAAGTATAGGAGGACCCAATACTAAGTAACCCCTGTTCTTTTAAAATTTAAGAAAAACATACATGTTTGATTAAAGACTTATGAATATTTTGTTCCAATCTGGGAATTATAATTTAAGCTTAAGAAAATGTGTCAAATCCCTTCTCACCCCACTTCCTAGCTCTCCCCTTTATGCAAACTGGGAGTGCAGAGATATTAATGACATTGACATAATAAACAGCATAAAGCATAAAAAGTTAATTCAACATAGGGAAGATCCTATTCACAATGTTTCAGTGTCCCCACAAAATGGGAAGGAGCATCACACTTTGGGAAAGGATGCCACTTACCCTATTCCCACTTACATGAAGCAGCATTGGATTACAACACCCAGCATGCCATGAACAGACTTCCTGAATGGGGGAGGAGGGACAGATGGGAATGAGGAAGGAGAGAGGCCAGTATACACCGGAGGTGAATAAAGGGGGAGGGAGAGACAGGTTGGGGAGAAACACACATGGCTAAGACAAATGAGGGGCTGCTTCTGGTTCTTGGTCCTAGTGCCTTTACCATTTGGGGGATACAATGACAGCCATGATCTTGACTTCATGGTGGACTATATGATACATTTTAAATTTCAGATCTCCTGCTCTGTCCTTCTTTTTGGGACCTGTCTAATTCCATTCTTGTGGTTCCTGCTGGTGTGTACCTTGGACTTGCTCTGGTGCTTTCTGGACTCTGACCCACTTTGGGCCAAGCCTGTTTGGCTGGGCATTTGCCCACAAGGAAATGGGTAATTTTGAGAATTATATCGCAGTTTGTTACTTGAAATCCTTTCTTTTCTCTCTTTATGCACACCGATTAAAGATTTTTGAGCACACCAATAGTTAGCTTTCTTTGCCTTTATGCACATGGATGGCCAAACCCTTAAAAGGGACAAAATGGGTTTTCCCCATTAACAGTTTGGGTTCCTTGGGTACCACCCAGTTCCACAATTTTAACAACATGGTTTAACATATACATAGGGTTCTAGAGAAAGAGTGGAGGCTCCTGCAGTTGTAAAGGGCACTGATACAGATCATAACCACTATCTCCTTCGGGTACATTCTAGGGTCTTATAAAAGAACACAATGTTTTGCTAACACTGTGCTTGAATTTGGCTGTTGGGACAGAGAAATGTAGTGCATAAATCCCTATAGGCCAGCTGGAATTATAAATCATAAAACCCCTAGGATCTTGAATCCTAAAGGAAAGATTGACCCAGAAGCCACAGAGAACAGTTAGCCAGTCAAAAAGGCACTACATGTTAAAAGAAGTCCCAGAACAATGAAAAAAAATGGTAGCAATAAAAATAGGATTCTTTATTAATCAGTTACACATGAGCCAAGACACTCCATGATTTCTAATGCAAAATTTAGAACTATGCCTTCTTTATTGCTTTCACCATCTCAATCTCCTATTCACAAACCTTCCATGATTCAATATTTGTACAGATGAATTTCTGCGCTACACCTTCAGGGTACCCTCAATCCCAGACCCACCTTATTTATTCAACCCCCTTTCCCATTACAGGTCATCTCATATTTGTACACAACTGAGAAATGAAGTACTGCTACACCCAAAAATCTCATGGGCGTTAGTATAAAAAATTTAATTGCAGCTTATAGTTTTTGTGGATTTAGGAGAGAAAGACACAAAAACAAATGGGGGAGGGAGGTGGAGCACAAAGGAAATTAGTGAAGGCTTTCCTGTCCCAAAATATCTTTTACAGTGCCAACTCTCTAACAAATTTTCTCTTGAGTCTCTCACTGCTTGCTCTGTACAGCTGCCAGAAATTCCAGCAATTACAGGTTCATTTGAGTTTTTTTTTAAAGGCTTGCTAAAATTATAATAAGTTAAGCTGCCAGGATGCGGTAGCTATCAGTCACTCACACATCGGTGTGAATGAGTTCAAATTGCAAAGAATTGTTGCCCTCAGGGAATGGGCTGGTGGTGAGAGCACACCTTTTGGAATCCTTGCAACCTTGGCAGGGTGTTATTTGAAGGAATGGTGGGGGGAATTACTTGGGAGGATAGAAAAACCATGTGTTTAAAAAAAAAGAAAAACTATGTGTAAAGACAGACAAACTGATATAGAAAAAGGTGCAGAAAGGGTCACAGGAAAACAACAGAGCACGACTTCTACTACTCAAATCCTTCCTACCCAGGACCCACCATGCTTTTATTGATCTGCTGTTATGCTCCCTGGTCCTAGAACTTAAACCAGTACTGTTCATGAGATAGACCAGTTACTTGAACAGATTAAACACAATGCTTTGGACATGGACCTCTTGTATGCAAGCAACCATGCCCAGACAAATGATTTGTAAATAAACTCTAATGAGCATATGCCATTGTAAACAGAGAACCACTTGTACATTTCAGCATCTACCTCCTGGCCCCAACCTCTAACCTCAAACACACATCCTAGGTTAGGCTGTCTCTTCAATATTGGAGATTCTAGATGCTTTTTTTTCTGCCACCAGCCATTCAACACTCAAAATATTTCCTTTGCCAAGAGTCTGCCCTCTCTGTTTTCACACAGGGATGTCTGTATTTAAATTCCAAATCAAGCTCTACTTTTTTGAAGTCTAATTTGATTTCTTCAATCCTCATCTCTCAGGGAGCAGGGGAAAATTCCCTCACCCAAACTGGGCTCTTCTGAGATGGGATGAACAAACATATTAACATTAAACATATTAGTAAAAGAAAAATTTTGACAGCATATTTACAGAGAACTTACATGGTTTTCATCTCTAAAGAATAATGGATTAGATTGGGGATATAGAACATGAGGCATCAAGGAGAGAGGGAGAAATCACATGACAAGGAGTGAAGACCTCATCCTTACTCTAAAGATAATTTGAAATTTTCAAGTAGAGAGGATGTATGTTCACTGATAAACCTACACCTGGATGATACCCCCTAAATTACAGTCTTGTATCATTAGAGGGAACTCTGATAGCTTCTTGTATTAGAGAAGTTTTCTGCTTAGCTTCAAGTAACCATTCCACATACCAAGGTGACATATATTAGAAAATATCTACTCTGGACAGCTTGAGAAATATCTACCTGACTACCTTTGAGGAAGACTGATCCCACACACCAAGTACAATCTTTTCTGAACTATTATTGCATTTACCATATACTATTCTTATAACACTATTTTTTGAAGTAGGTTTTATATGTGCTTACCTCAGCTTCATATTAAAAACTGTGACGTACAGGCCTACCCAATATGTCCAGACATATTACTGCCATACGTGGATTATTTTAAGCTATTGTCAGTCAAGGCCCTACAGGCTCAAAAAAAAAAAAAAAAAAAGCTTTACTCCTCCTTTATGATTATAATAGCTAATACTTGTTGGTCACTTCCCAACTGTCAAGTAATGGTATTAATTCTCTGTGCAATTAATCTTACAAAGTAGTTACTAGTAACATTTCCATTTTATAGAACAGACAACTAAGGCAAAAAAAATCAGCTGACATGAATGAAGTTACACAGTAGGTAAATAATGAATCTGGCATTGGATCCTGGCAGTCTGGCTCTATGGTCTATTACTTACACCCTCTACCACACTATTTTTAAATATGAAGCTTTGAGAGAGTATGAGAGAGAGAAAAGTCTGTCAAGTTACTGAAAAGGAGAAAGACAGAAAGGGCCACAAAATATGGAACTTGAATACACTGACTGCTACAAGTATTATTTCTGTTCCTTGTTCCTAATATCAAAAGTGAACTCCTCAGTTCATTTTCTCCTGATATATTCTAGAATGTACTACAATGCTACTGGTAATCCAACAGGTACCTAGTTTTAACCTCAGTCTTAGTTCTCAGTTTCACCACTTGGAACATTCAGTCTCTTCCTAGAATTATTTATAGATGTGGCTTATCTCCTTTATTAGGCTGAAAGTGTCTAAAGCAAAAAACATCTCATTCACCTTTGATGAACAGCATCTGGGACTCAATAAAAATTAACTGGTTTGAAGATAGAATAAAATATTTCTTAAATGTTCTTATTATTTTTTCATCTATGAGTCGCCCTAAATGTCCTATCTGAGTGCTACCTTTATTATTTATTTTCTTTAAATCAACCCTTTGCATTTATCTTAAAAGGTAAGCTCTATATTTATTATCGCAAATGGAAAACTACTAAAACTTATCATAATGAGCAGCAACTATAAAATACATGATTCACAAAACAAGAAATGCTTGTACACAACCTAACATCACACTTTATCTCCCCCTGCAACAGTGCCATACTCACTACACTACAATGCAGAGTTCCTTGAATTGAAGTGAAATTCACATAACATAAAATTAGCAATTCTAAATTGATAACTTTCATGGTATCTAGTATACTCCAAATGCTGGGCACATCCACTACACCTGTATGTTGTTCCAAATATTCCTATCACCCCAAATAGAGTCTATATCTATTAAGTAGTTGCTTCTCATTCTCTTCTTGAAGCCATTGGCAACTGCCAATATGCAGTCTATGAATATCTATTTTGATATTTCACACAAATGGAATCACATACTGTTTGATCCTTTGTGCCTAACTTCTTTCACAGAGCATAATGCTTTGGAGATTCACCCACAATATACATATTTGAGTACCTTCTTCCTGTTATGTTCAATATTCCATTGTAGGTAGATTTTGTGTGTGTGTGTATATTCATCCATCAATGGATATTTGAACTATTTCTATCTGCTTGCCCTTTTGAATGGTGTTGCTGTGAACATGCTTATACATGTTTTTACTTGACTCTCTGTTTTCAGTTATTTTAGGATATATACCAAGGAATACAATTTCTAGGTCATATGGTATAACTCTATGCTTTAATTTTTTTTGAGGAACCTCTAGGGTTTTGTGCAGCACTCTTCATGTTTCAGAATAACCAAGGAATTGGAGGGTTTTGATCACCATGTGTATCTCTAAACATGTGACATTCAAGTAAACAGGTTCATTCTGATCGTCGTATAAAATGTTAACTTAAAAAATCTCATATTTGTATGGTAGTTCTTTTCTCTGCAGTTAGTCCTTTTACATGAGTTTCAGACAATTACTAAATCATGTCTTTATATAAAGATACCTGAGTGATTTTATTAAAACCATGCCTTTATATTGATATTTTCATCACAGTCTGACACTTCTATATCTTGTTACATTAGTTCAACAATAAAACAGAAAAAAAGGCAGAACAACAAAAAATCAGACAAAGACCTGATTCCAATTCGCAATTGTATATGCTAGGAATGCTTAGTATAGTGGGTAACATTTTTGCTCTATCCCTGAAAATCACAGCTATGCATTCTTGGGCATGCCTGAATAGAGTATCAGTAATGCACCTGGTATGGAAAATATATCTCATACAACAAAACAAGGCAAGAAATATAAGAATAAATGTAGAGATCAAATATGATAGAGTATGTAAAGTGCTGGCACATAGCCTATTTGTGTCACAATAATTTAATAAATGGCAACTTAAATCCCTCAAGGTCAGGTGTTTTTCCTAGGAGTTAAACCACAAATCTTCAGGCCACAATTAGATTATAATTGTCAGGCTTGTGTAATCCCATGTGTTTCCCTAACGTATAGCACCAGCACATTCTGCCTCATCTAATAATTACATGTATTTACGTATCTATTTT
The DNA here is from genome assembly GCA_004024945.1 of Uropsilus gracilis. Taxonomy (NCBI): domain Eukaryota; kingdom Metazoa; phylum Chordata; class Mammalia; order Eulipotyphla; family Talpidae; genus Uropsilus; species Uropsilus gracilis. The sequence goes on along the minus strand of PVHY01000717.1, from coordinate 112,775 downwards.
ATTAGGTTATAAGCACCTCTGAAGGCTCCTTAAAGCTTTTAAAATAAAATATAACTTCACTACTGGAAACATGGAAAAGAAAGGTATTCCATAAAACCCAGTCACATTCACCTTATTATTTATTTTACCCTACTAATTTCAAAACACTTCCAAGCCCTTAGCCTCATTAATTTACCATCTTCTATTGCATGTCTCATGGACAAAATGGACACCTAGGAAATTCTAGTTGTAACTTGCTAAAAGAAAAGCTAAGATTTAAAAAGAAGATTATAAAGGTGACCAGGGAGAGAAGGGAAAGAATAACAAGTCACAGTGAAGGTGGGGGGGGGATAGAGAAAGGATAGGTACACAGGCATTCAGACTTCATGGGAAGATGATTTCAACTTAAGAGTACTTTAAAATGCGGTGGCACGTGCCTGTAAGCAACAGCCTATGAAGTGCAGCTAGGACTAGGGATTGCGGTTCCAGTCCTGCCCAGGGCAAGATATCAAGACCTAGTTCCAAAAAAATAGCTGGGCGTGGTGGTTCACACCTGTAATCCCACCTACTGGGAAGCTGAGGCTCGGGGTTGCTTGAGTCTGTGGTACCCCGGGTAATATGAGCTTGCGGTTCCACGGACAAAAATAGTGAGATGTAGTCTTAAAAAAAAATTCCCATAAAGGATATTTAAAATGTGTTATGTTGATATTTTTCACCTATGGGCATAATGCATAATGGCATTATCTCTTAAGAATCACCTTGCAAGTGATGCATGCTAATTCATAAATACCTTTAACAGGTTGCAATTGTCTGGTCTAATCAGGAAAGAGAAACCTGACAGCAATTTGAGCTGAGTTTCACATAAAGAATTATTAACTATGACAGAGGACCGGAATAACAGGGAATTGGAGAGATCAGCAATTGTGTAGTAAGAAGAGAATTGTAAAGAACACAGGAATCAGAGATAATAAGAACAACCATTACTCCTAGGACTGAGACTGAGCAGCCAACAAGGGGATCCCTCCTTCAAAGGATCAGTGTCTATAGGTCCAAATTAGCGGCCCTACTCAGGATAGAAATCCAGACCTTATTTGGAGAGGGTAGAGTTATGGTTCACTACTGAGCAGATAAAAAATGTGCCAGGGAGGAGGAGGGATCAATTAATGCACAATTGTGACAAATCAATAAAATGAAAAAAATAAATAAATAAAAACTAAATAAATTACATTTGCTAGTTAAAATAAAGAAATGGCATAAAATATCAAAAATTTTAAAAAAACAAGTAAAAAAAAATTAAAAAGAAGCTTATTGACTGGTATACATGGGAAATACCCTGGGAAAAGTGAGCAGCTCCTTAAGGTGTCTTGAAATTCAGGTTTAAATACACTTTCAACTAAAAACATCCCTTCTGTGAGGGAAAGTATCAGTGGGAGGCCAGTTATGGAAAGGTAACCAGGAGAAGCAAGAAAAACAAAAATGAGGGTAGCTGCGTAGATTTAATTCTGTGCCATCTTCTGGGATATGATTCTCTTCTGATTTCGTCATCCTTTCATTCATAGTACAGAGAAGGAAACACTTTTACAAATGGAGATTTCTTTCTAAATGTCAATAATCCTTACAAAAAGGTATTTCTATTTTCAGAGCTTCTGGGTCTGCTGATTTTCAAAATAAACAGTTCAAAATAAAGTTTATGCCAAAGAGACAAAAAAAAAAAAAAAAAAGAAAGAAATGTGCCAGGACCACACCATTTGGAACATATCCAAAATTGTAACTTCTGGAAAGTGTCTTGCTATAGGAACTCTGCTAGAAAACTTACAGAGGCACCAGGAAAAGCAACTGGCCATTGGATCAGGAAGTCGAGCAGTAGAGAAGATGCCTGATTTGCAGAAGCAGTCTGTTGGGCAAACCCTCTCCTGGTATGTCTTTCCATCACCAACTACTAACAAAACTCCAATGCCACGTGGTAAATGAAATGAATATTTTCAAGGACTCAGGTTCATTTTCACAGAGGAGGCAGAAGGGGGAATGTGAAACTGAGGGACAAAAAATCAGTAACTAGTTAAAAGAGAACACTGATTAATAAAGAAATACTGTATGTAAGGAAGCAAGTGCCAAATTATAGACCCACTTAGTAAAATACTTGCTCTACCAAACAAGTTCACATTCTGGACAAACTCACTAGGATAATCATTAAGCAGCTGTGTTGTTTTGACTCTATGCCTTTACATAATATAAAAAACATAATATGTGTACTAACTCGCATAAAGTTAGGAAATTATCATTAGGTAAACGTGTCTTCACAACATTTTGATGGCAACGACATGCCTCTTACTTAGATGACATACTATTAGCATGTTATGGAAGAAAACCTTAAAAGACTAAGTAAATAAAGAGGTCAAATGACTACCCAGAAGTCAAATTATGCTATGGAATTATTCCTCAAAATAACAATTTTACACCTTAAAGTGGGCTCATTTTGTCAGTGTTTTCCTGGCCATCAGTTCATTTGGAACTTGTGAGATGGGAGTCATAAGTGCCATCTGATAGTGCCATAAACCACAAATGGCAAAAGCTGGTTGGTTATAGACATTCACATAGCTACTTGCTGGTATCCTCCCCAGCACAGATTTACCCTGAAGGTCTCTTCAGTTATCTAATTGACTACAATGTTTCCCCAGCATCTTTCAGGTTAGAGCCAACACCTATCAGAGAATCCCAAGCCATCACTGAGAATTGCGGGGGAAGGGGAATTCCTTGCTGTGACCTTCTCTCCATTCCCATCCCCTTTGATTGAATGTATATTTGAAGAATTTTGCAACATGCAAAGATTAAACCATCACTGGCTAGGGATGAGCCTAAAAGTAAAACTATTTCCATTTCAATAGCTTTCAAAGGAGTGTTTTATGGACCAGCAAAATTTTAGAATCGCCTTTCAAAGGAGTGTTTTATGGACCAGCAAAATTTTAGAATCATCTTTGTATCCAACAAAGGATAATCAAGCTTATTTTGCAAAGCAAAAATATTTTAAAAGGGCCCTATAAATCCATGACCCCTTCTGAACAATTTCAGATCCAAAAAGTGAGGGCTGGGGAGGGAGGGCCTTTATTTACCCACTTGTAACCCATTTGGCAGCAAAATCTAAACTGACCTGAACATCACTCTGGCAGTCAAGCCAGACTAAAATGAAGGTGAAGCTACCCACAGATTCTTTTATCTCACTCAGCACAAATATTCTTAAATTTCATTGCAGGAATATTACTATAACAGATAATGGGCTATCAACTCAGCCCCTGCTGTGACCGTTCTATGATATGGATGTAGGTACTTTATTATTTGCCTAAAGACCAAAAAGCACTTAAAATCTGAAACATATCTAGCTTTAAGGTTTTCAGATAATAAGGGTGTAGCTTTACAACACCCTGTCAAGATCATTTCAGTTGAGAAAGAACAAAAGGATATTTTTAACAACTAAGAATTAAAATGCAATCTCAGATTCAAGATTCAAAAATTGTAAAACTGATAGATTAAGCTTTGTGGGGGGAAACACTAAACTCTTGTTCATCTTATTTGACTTTAGACATGTGACAATAGTCATAATAAACCAACTTCCGTGTGCTAACGGGCTTCCGGGAAACACAGCCACTGGAAAACATCCTACTCAGATGACTCCATGTTCAAAAGATGATCTCTAGAATCTCTTTGCAGTCTAGGAGAGGACAGGAACAACTTAAGTCATTCAATGACTGCTGTAGGTCACAGATAAATGATGTTTATGCAGCAAAAGAGTCAGTGGTCATGTCAAACCCACCCAACAATAGAATGTTTTAAATGCTTATATTCCCCCCTTAAACTGACTCCAGTATACAAGTGCCTGCATCTGTGATCCGAATCTAACACAACATTTCCTTTGATTTGTAAAAAATGAATGTAATGAAATGAACATGTATATTCAGGAATAAATCTAAAAATTCTAAAGGTATATCTTGAGTGTTACAACACCGGACAAGCTAGGAGGAACACTAAAAGTAAACCATCCTTTGCTGCATGAGAATCTTATATTTTTTTAGTCTTATTTTTCAGCAACATCTAGTTGCTGAATAATTTGATATATTAGCAAAACAAACCTGGACTACTCAGACATGCCAAATTCTATCTTGGTAGGTGCTACTGAATCAAGTATTCCACAGGTTAAGAAAGATCATTTCCTCTCTCCTACAAGAGCCATCATATGCATCATACGCAAGACAATTACTCAGTTCAGCAACATCTAATGAGTCTCTACTTTGCAGAAGTCACTGGGTTAGATGAAGGAAATGATGACTGGATAGGAGCATGTCATTTTCCTCACGGACTTCATAGATTACTCAGGAGACACTATTTTTAAAAAAGTAATTACTATGCAATGTGCTGAGATGATAGATGTGCAATCAAACACTGTGGAATGGAAGATCATGTGGTTCTGTTAGAATTAGGAGCAGAGCTTACAGATCCAGCAAAGCAAAAGCAAAGGCAGGGGGAAGATCTGAATAAGCCCCAAGAGGCCTGAATCACAAAAAATGCTAGCACATTTTCTCTTGCATACTGCGGCCATAGATGTATTTCAAAATATAAATGACTCTGACTCTACACTATGAATTAGTAGAGCGATCCAACTAAGAGGCATTGCTTTGGTGAGAATAAATACAGTGCAGGTAAATTATCAGTCTTTTCTCCCCACATTGTTGGGTGCCTATGCCTGGGATGAGTGTTCTGGACTCAGCTCCATCTATCTACTTTGGGTATTCCAACGCAATCACAGAAGTACCTAAGAATGTGGCATCATGCATCTGGCAACAACATAGGGTGCTAAAATGGCAACTGGCAGAAAGTGAGGCTACAAAGGTCATTTTGGAACCCAATAGTATGAAGGACATTCTATGCCATGCTAAGGAAATTAGACTTTTTGAATTCATGTCCCTAACCTTAAATAACCAGGTAGAGGTTATTGCATAATAGGTTTTTAAATTATCTCCATTCAAAAGTGATTATTATGAGGGAAAAAAGCAATGATTATACAAATTATACCGTAATTATCTGAGAAATCATCTTACTTCCAGCTGCCTCATTTTCTGACAGCTTATTCTATAATATAATTATGTCAAGATCAAATTAGCAATAGTAATAAACCAGTAAGCTAATTAATATTAATCTAAAGAAAAGTACTCAAGTCGACAAGCAAAAATACCGCAAAATATAAAGAAAGACAGTGACTGCAGGAAAGCACTATTTTGTAGGAATAAAAACAAAAATATGTGATAATGCAAAACATCCAATGGGAGGGTGGGAATCATTAAAAATCGTGTTTGTGAGGGGAAAAGTGACAAGACCTTCAAAGCCAATATATAGAGAAATGTTCGTTCTCTTCCCCTCCCCCTTCCTGGACAGTTGCGTTCAATAGTCATTCATGAATTGGGATACGCAGAGTGTAGGCATTCTGAGAGGAGAGGAAAGGGTGTTTGGTGAAACTTTGATGGAGCTTCTGAAGCTGAGGAGGGTGTCACTGCAGGAAGACAGCACAGATGGCTGCCTGCCATGGTGAGCTAAACCCAGAACAAAACAAGGAGGCTGCTCCTGCAGGGGGACAGTGGCTCCAACAGGCAGGAGTTGCTGAAGGCCAGTATTTGGGGTGGCGATTCACATAATGAGTAGTGGGTCAATGGTCAACTAACAGGAGAGAGGAGTCTTAATGCTAGAGATTGAGGGGGTAAAACTATCAGCTCTATATTTCTGGACACAAATTTGAGTTATTTGTGGAAATTCAATATCTTTAATGTATAAAACTGTAACACAAATGTAAATGTACATGTGCATACGTATGTGTGAAAACATATAGATGCACTACATATAGTATACACTTGGTATATATATGTAAACATACATAAATATATTTCCTAGCTCAGTCCACTGAAAGGAACTGGGAGCAGCAATATACCAATAGCAATCAACATACTCAGCACATAGATTTTGGTTCAACACACTATAAAATAACCAGGCTAACTGATTCTAGGGCAAATGCAGAGAAAATACAAGATGAACCTGAAAACTAAAGAAGTGTGCAAAAAATAAAAGAACTCAAAAATATAAGGAATAATGATGGTGACGTATCAATAGGACACAGAAACAACTTGAATGGGTTCCTCACTTGCCAGATCTGGGACCATTTAGTATCAAAATAAACAACACATTCCAATTCTGAATAAAAATAGGAACATATGATTCTGCATCAATACTGATGAATGAAACACTAAAAATTTGATGAGGAATGTGATTTACAGAGTCTCACTGTACTCCCCACTGCCTGTGCAGAGATACCATTAATTAGAAAGTGAAGAAAAAGCAATTTTTCAGTGAAGTCTGACAGACACCATCTTAATTAGATTAACACCATCAATACAGGACTAGTCAAAAGCATGTGTCAGCTGATAGACTGCAATGAGTATATATCATTTTTTGCATGATTCTTACTAAAGAAGCAAAATCTGAATATACTCATGAGGAATCATTAAGATTAACCAAAACTGAGGGACATTCTGCAAAATAACTGGCCTGTAGCCTTCAACAGTATCAAGGTCATCTAAGACAAGACTGAGAAAGCATTCCTAATGAAAGGAAACTAAATAGACATTACAGTTAAATGCAATACTTGATTCTAACCTGGAACTTTTTGCTATTAAGAATACCTTTCAAATAATTGGAAAATTTTGAAAAGACTTTGATTATACTATAATAATATATTAATGCTTATTTCCTGATTTTTGATGGTTAAATTGAGGTTCTGTACAAGAATTTTCTCATTTGTAGGAATTATACACTAGAGAATCTAACGCTAATGGGCATTGTGTCAACAAGTTACTCTGTTTCAAGAAAAAAGTTCTATGTAATATTCTTACAGTTTTTCTGTAAATTTGATATTGTGTCAAATTGAAGAGTTTTATAAACAGGAAAATGCTAATACAAATTTGGTACATGCATAAAATAAAATAATTCTTATGATGAGGTTGACAACAACTACAAGAGGAAATAACAATTGAGAGCATATTGTATTCCAGACAATGCTTAAAGTATTTACAAGCATAACTCTTGTTACACAACACAGTGCTAATGAAGAGAAATGGGAACACAGAAAAATATGCTTGATATATAAAATTAACAGTGAAAAAATAGTCTGTATGAGCCCATATTTTATAAAAAGTAAAAGGATATATAATATTAAGACAGGCCAAAATAGTAACTGAACATTTAGATTTTAAATGATATATATTTTCTTTTTTCATAGAGATAAATTCTAAGCTTTACAAATAGTTGCCACTTAAATAGGCACAATGAATACCATTCAGCTACATAAAAGATGAACTCAAATGTCACTCGTGACAACATGAATGGAACTGGAGCAGATTATACTAAGTGAAATAAGTCAGAAGGAGAAAGACAAATACCAGATTTCACTCATATATGGTAGAGGAGGAGGGGGAAACAAAGGAACTGACAAAATTAAGCCAAAACAAATCCTACAAATATGACCACAGATCTGAGGCTACTAAAGGGAGAGGGAGAGTAGAGTTGAGAACAAAGAGGGAAGGGAAGAGGGCCTGTGTCCTAGGTTAAGGACTATGGGGTCTTTGACTGTGGAGATGGTATGGTAACATACATCTAAGGAGATGTGAGCCTATTCCCTAAAGTCATAGACAGTACTTTAAATCAATGTTTCCACAATAAAGGGGGGGGGGGGAAACGATGGGAAGAAAAGACTATCTATTATTTTTGTAACATATTTTGAAATGTATTGTTTAAAACAACATATAGGAATAACATGTAGAAATGTTAACATTGCATTTTTAACTAGAAAAAAACATGAAAAACAATCTAATTTGCTTTTCTAAAAAAAAAGGAAGGAAAGTATGACTGAAATATACTTAAATGCTAGAGTAGTTAAATTTAAAGATGGTTTTAGGAATTAGTTTTTACTTATAATTTTCAGTATTTTCTGAATTTTGTACTAAGAATATAGACTAATTTTATTTTAAAAATTTTTTTCATTAGCTGAATATGAAGATTATTAACAATATGGAAAGTATTAATTGTATTATGTATATGGAAAATAGAACCCAAACTTGTACATACATTAAATGACTATATAAAATATATACATGGAAAACAAGTTGGAAGTATACTAACCAATAACTGGTTTATACTCAATAAAGTAGAACAATATGTGATTTTTCTTTTCTGCATTTTGAAAATTTTTCTATATATTTATATACATATATAAACTCTAGGGTCAGTAAAAAAAATCAGTAATTGAAAGAAAGTGTATGTGGGAGCAATGAAGTAAAAAATTGTGAACTTTTAAAAAATATTGTTTTAAATCATCAGTCCTTATCCTAACACTCACAGAATGAAAACACAGCATGGTATAGTTGACAAAGATACTGGTGTGACAGGCAAAATAATAGACACCCAAAAGTGTACAATAGCTGATTTCTAGGACCTGTGATAGTAATGTTATCCTACATGGTAAAAGAGCTTTTGCAGATGTCATTAAATGAAGGATTACATGATGGAAAGATTACCTTGGCTTATTCAAGTGAAGACAGTATAATCACAGGTCAGTATAATCACAGCGGTCCTTAAAATTGGAAAAAGGAAATAGTAGAGGTCAAAGAGATGAGGACTCAAGAGACACTTGTGCGTTTAAGATGAAGAAAGATGGCTTTCAGGAGCTGGGAAGGAAGAGGAAAGGGATTCTCTCTTTGAACCCCCAGAAAAGACTGTAGATAATCCTACATTTTGACTTTAACCCAGTGACCTCCAGTACTCTAAGAGAATCAATCTGCATTGTTTTAAGCAATGAGTCTCTGGTAATTTGTTATAGCAGCAAAAGTAAACTAATACTGGATGCTATAGAGAGCCACGAAGAAAAAATTTCACTTTGGCAGTCTGTTTTAGGGGAAACCAAATAACTGAGGGAGAGTAAACTGGAATTGAATTAATGTTGTTAATGGCAAGCACCAGAAATGAAAACATGTCATTAAATGTATGTTCAAATAATGCACTAGAATTGCACTCACAACAAAGTGCAGAACAGAGATTGGGTTGAACTTCATTTCTACATTTATCCACCATCCTACTCCCCACTGATTGTTAGATTAATACTTATTCCCTAACCCACCCACAGAGAAAAAAATCACTTGACTATTTAGTCACAAGAAGAAGTACTTTACATATAAATGACAAGGGCCATGTCAATTAAACTTTAAATAAATTTACTACACATACTACACAATATTTTAAAATCTTGATTAATACCTTTAATCACTGACGTTTACTTTTTTGTTTAAATATGTAAAATGCAAGATTCTGATATAAAAGCAACACTTACGTATTGTCAGAAAACCTGGATACTCTTGTCTTGGCTCATTTCCTTGCTAAGTGAATCTGTAGTTCTCTCACCTTTATATCAGATTCCTTCACTTTAGTTTTAACAAGGTTGAACTCTTATCTCTAAATAAATATAGTCAGTTATTTGTGAAGTCACAACTATTCTTAGCAAAACAAATAGCCTTAATTCTGTTTTCAACTCTCTTCAGAAATGAGCTTGAATTGATTCAGGGTCTACCTTCCAGAGAGAACAAAGTAATTCAAGCATACCATCTCATTAATTTTCCAGACAGAATGTATTTCTGTTCTGAAAAAAAGGGGAGGGAGAAAAAGAAGTTGATAGGAGATTAAATAAGTTGCCAGTTATGTTGGCAGCACCAACATTAAAAAAAAAAAAAACAGGTTTTAAAATGCCAAACTCAGCACTGTATTCTGTTTTCTTATCAGAAAGGTCAGTAAGGTAAATGAACTACCCTTAAGGGAAATGGGTAGGAGTATGGGATCAAAAGATAATATTTATGTCTTTCTCCTTCATGTCACATAGTCAAAGGATAAATGTAACATGGGAGGACATGCTGTAGGGTCTGAAGATCAAACAACTATTCTCTCCCTGAAGGCTTATCAGTTTTACCACTGCCTCAGGAAACCTAGAGAGCAAAACGTGTTCGAGGAGGTTCTGACTGAAACTACCATCCATGCTTGAGAAGGTCACAGTAGCAGCTCAGTCAGGGTTGAGAGACTTGCCAACTCTGGACAACAACTGATCTCAGATGACTTTGGACCAAGTTATAGAGTAGTATTTTAATTTTAAGTAATATGTGAGGGGAAAATAAATGACACTGTCTCCATCGAGGCACAGTTCCTGTTAAAAACTACATTGAGTTAAATTCAAATTCATTCTGCTGCCTCTGTTATTTTGCTTCCAGAAAACAGACTGCTACAATCACCAGAGGATTTCTTTCAGGCTATCTATAGCCCATATCTAAGTCAGCTATGCCATGCTGTGCTGATACAGGGAAATATCTTCATCTTCAGAACGCACTTATGGATAAGGAAAGCCTCAAAAAAGGTGGGGGATACATGTCCTTCCCCTCAATGGCAGATTGAGATCTGGGGGTCTCAGGGCTGCAAGGCATCTGAGGCTCAATGCTTAATTTTTAATGTAAATTGCCACAGATAAACTCCAAAGGCAAGAACTTAAATTATATTCCAATGAGTGGGTAGAGCTTCCAGGAAAAATCAAAGATAATACTTTTTTTTCCTGTTCTTTTCAATCCGAAATGAAGCAACGGTAGAAAGAAAGGGGCAGAAAGACAGAGTCAAAATATCTCGCAACACTGTCAAGCAAAATGACAAAAGGAAAACTTTGATCTCTGTTGTTTAGTTTTGTTTTGTTTAGAAAATGCACATTGATTAAGGCTCTGAATTGTTACATGTGTCCATAAGCCTAGTCACATGGAACCCAAAACAGAATATGACCCAGCTGTGCTTCAGGGGTCTAGGGAAAGTTCACATAACCTTTTAATACACGCCATGCAACTGTAATTACTGGGAAGGTAAAAAGGGGGAATGTCAAACACTCAAAAAGAATTAAGTGAAAACTTCTTAGAAAGAAACTTACTTTAGTCAACCTCCAGGCTCCCAATTCATGGATAGCACATAATTCATCATTCAAAATGCCTGTAACACTCAACACACAACAGAAAGGGCTCAGCATTAGGGTTACCACCATGGGAAGCAGCTGAGAAACTCTATTATTTCCTGCCCTCTGTGAAAGATAATCAAGGGAATGGTTTCACCATTATCTACCTACCATAAAGTAGTTTGTCAGAGGTAAGGAGCCAGCTACTGAACTACTTTTGGGGAATGGGACACAGGATAGGTGACATGTGACAGTCAAAACCACCATGCTCAGGATATAGTCTAAGCATAAAGGATTGGAAGCTGGCACAGAAATAATAGAATATTAGAAGAGGCAGGAGGTATCTGTTTGTGAAATATTCACAAGAGTAGACTCTGTGCTGAGATTTGAAGGGAAAAAACAAGGCCAAGAATGGTGGAGGCAGTTTATCAGAAAGAGGGATGGAACTAAGAGGAAACATGTCACCTTTCAAGGTAGGGGGTGACAGCAACATGGGATGAGAAAGAAGAGTCTAGGATGATACCCAAGCTTCTGACTTGATGACTGAGAGAAGAGTGGTGTGGATAGAGAGGCCAAGAGTACAGATGAGGAGGCAGGTGCTGAGGACTGGGATTTGATGGCTTTCAACACCTTCCATTTGCGTTACTGGTAAATATTGAATAACACAGATATGTATGAGTTTAGAAATAATCACCAAGCTTTCAGAGCAGCATGACTGTGTTATTCTATATTTTCCCAGTACTTTACAGTGAGAGAAATTATACAACTGGGAAAGGAAAAGTTTAAGATAAGGTCATTGATATCCAATTTTTTAAAACAAAGCCCTCAAAGCCTCTGATGCTGTGCCGCCAACTTTCAGCTGAATAGTATATCAACATAAAGTGTAAAGGTAATAGCACCAGCATTGGAAACCAAGATCTTCCTAAACATCCCATTCCCAGTATGGCTGCAGCCATACCTCTACATTCACATCAAGTCATAAAGGGCAACTCCCAGAGCAGTAAGGATGTCTGTGCCCCACACTTCTCACTGCTGTGATGAATTACTAAAAATATCATGGCTCTAAACAACACGAATTGACTATCTTGCAGTTCTTTCTGAAAGTCAAAAGTCTAAAACCCAGGTGGTAGCAAGGCAAGAGGGGAGAAAGTTATGGCTTATTGTACCTTCCTACCTCTTCAAAGGGCATCGCTTCAACCTCAGTTTCCATCATCACATCTCCTTTCCCTGACTCTGAGTTATCTCATGTTCCTCTTATAAGGATCCTGGTGATAACACTGGGCACTCCTGAATAATTCAGAATAATCCCCAGCTCAGGGTCCTCCACTTGATCAAATCAGCCAAATTCTTTTTACCATGTCAGTATCACAGCCAGGGGATCAGAGTGTTAGGATGTGGACATCTCTACCATTGGTAGTACTTACCAACTGTATTTACTGCAAAGGTCCTGCTTATTTTTCCTTTCCACATGTTTTTCTTTGGTAGCAAACCATTGACATTCAAGATAGGAGGTAAACAAAGTGAAAACTAGTGAAAACTAAGAAAGGAGAAAATATATACATACAAATATACACACATACACATATATAATTTGGAATTTTCTGTGAGGAACATTGTCCATCTATTAACTTATTCAATATTTACTCATAAGTAGTAGTCTGAGAAAGACAAGAGTAACAGAGGACACAAAGGGAGGCAAAAAGAGGGACAACGGTTAGCTTGTTCATGCATTTGTGAATTGAGCAACTAGTATGTGCCAGCCATGATTGTAGTAAATTAAAGCAGGCAACAATACAGAAAAAACACCCTTGTTCTCCTAGAGATTCTGTTTTAGTGAAAGGGGATAAATGATAAAGAATGAAGTGACAATGAGGAAGATTAGTTAAAGAATTAAACATGAGTGATGTGTTTAAAGTGAAAACTTTAAAAATAAGACACAGAAAGAACACAGAGAAGCACCACTCAGACAAAGTAAACAGTCACTAGAAAGGCCATTCAAGGAACCTTTCTTCCTTTGAGAATAAACAAACGGAAAAACAACTAGCACCCGGCCAATGAAAATGTATTGAAAAACAAGGAAAAAGAGATTTGTCATCATAATGACTTAGAGAAAGAGCAGAACTCTGCAAATGGTTTCATATAGCAGCCAGAAAACAATGTTGCAAGTTTTTGGCACATCCAAGAGAATAAGAAAACATGGCTTCAATAAAGAAGAAAGAGGAAGAGGAAGTCAAATAAGATAACAAAATCAGACAAGGAAAGCTATAAATTATATTGGTCCACTGCAAGGAAACGAAATCAGAGTAACAACCAAAATGTACACTGCAAGGGATAAACAAAGGAAATGACACAGTATAAAGCAAAACTCATAAAAAGAGGAGAGAAAAAGACAAAAACTAAGGCACAGAAAGAAATTATGAAAGATATGGAAGACAATACAACAACACCAAAATGAACTCAACCAAAATAAATATTAAGAAGTCATTTGTACAATGAAATGGTTTAAACTTAGCAGTGATGTCTACTTCAACCTTTTAATGACATGTAAAAATGCTAGTGATATAGTTAAGAAATACAGCAAGATATAGACATGCTATACACGCCAATAATACAACAAGAAGTGCTTCATTTATTAAGCATTTGCCTTGTGCCAGGACCCTATCTTAGAAACATTTTATCATCAGAACAATCCCATTCTGTGAAGAGATGAGGAAAAGACTCAGTTTAAGAACTTTCCAAAGTTCACACAGCAAGTACGTAGCAGAGTTTGATCTGAACTTGTAGTTGGCAGACTTCAAAGCTTCAGCTCTTAGACACATCACCATAAACAAATCACATTCAACAATTATAACCTCCATTGCATTTGAAAATACATTGAGAGAGTGAAAATGCATTAAAGGGTTAATACAGATTATCTTAGATAATTGATAACCTTGCATGCATATTTTTCTAAGAGTTTTATTGTAGATAGAGAAAAAGAGAAAGAAAGAAAAAGATTATTTATAGAGTCAAACTGATGGAAAGAGGGAATAGAAAACTTTATGTCTGGGATTACTAAAAAAGGCTTATACTTGAGATATAAATGTTAAATTAAGTAAGGTCTTCAGTATATAAGTGAGGACTGAAGTAATGGTTGTAGATGAGATTGCCCAGAAAGACACAGGCAGAAGAGGAATCAGGGCTGTAAGTCCTCTTCCCAGGAACAGAAACACTTTTTACAGTCTAGAAAATTACTCTAAATGGATAAAATGGGCAACCCTACTAACAACTTCTTGCCCTTTGTACAAACGCAATTCTTAAGTGAGAGGAACAAATATGCTGATAAGCTGTGGGTGCACATAACCCAATACACATGACTACAGTTAAGTAATCAAAAGCATAGGGATTCTGAACCAAAATAAAGGCCATTATGTAAAATCTAAGTGAACTTAGAAATTCATTCACACTACCTTATATTGTAATCATTATACAATATATGAAAACAGTAATAAAATGATTTACCTTTGACGGCTTGGTCTTTCACAAAATTCATCAATTGTGTGTTTATTTATTACCTATTATGTGCTTTGACTTAAACCTTTAAATCCAGCCTTTTAAGTTAAAAGGTGGGGGTCATCCAATTTTACAGAAGCCCTGTGTTCCCTTAACATCATATGCTACTAAGAATTGATTATGCAATTATATTTTTAAAGTCTGACCTTATTCCTAGAATCAATACTAAATTTCATTAGTTTATATTAAATTTAAATGATTATTAATACATATTCAATTATTTAGCAAGAGTCAACTGCAGGAGGCAAAATTACCCTAGACCATTTAACCTAATCATCAATGATAATCATTGATAAATGGTGGAACTTTTGCAAAACTTTAGTGAATGCACAAAATTTTGCATTATGTACCATGTGGGGTATAAATATACATTAGTTATGGTTAGTCCCTCTGAAAGAGCTCTTACTGATGTAAGAAAAGACACAACATTGAAGTGGTTATACCATTCAGAAGCAAATGCGACCATCATGATCTTCTGATTATTGATCAGGGAAGGGAATTCTAAGGCATGGAATGTTATTTGGGTTTTAAAGAAAAGATAGGATTTCAATAGTCTGGGTGACATTATCAGATAAAAAAATTTTTAAGATCACTTTGACTAGTCTGTGAAGAATCGAGCTGAATACCAATATTGTCAAATTTGCCCCTAAATATCGAACAAGTCTATTTCCTCTTCTTCATTCTTTCTTTGTTCAGACTACTCTGATTTCTTATTTTGACTGGCTCTTTAGCCACCTAACTGGCAGTGAGCCACTGCTGTATTTCTAGCACCTTGCATAGGAAGTGGTACATAACATTTGCTAAAGGGAAGAAAATCCAAGTGTTGGGCTCTCTTTCCCCTGTCTAGTAAATAAACAAACTTTCATAATGTATTTTACTTATCAAAGAGTATTTTTTCCAAAACAGGACTGCTGTCAGAGCATTATACCTCACTGTAGAACTGTTTAATGGAGTCAGGAATCCATTACAAAACATCACACCACCACCAGAGTGTTGTGTCTTACCATAATTTGCCCTTTCAGATGTTACCATAATGTGTGCATGAGGTTGATGCTCAGATTGAGATGCTATCTTTCAGCAAAACAAACCACGTGTGACTGACCTCTCTGTACCTCATAAATCACTGGAACAAAATTTTATATAGGTTAAAACAGGCAAAGGATGATTAATTGCAAGTCTAAAAACATCTAAGACTAATAAGTTAATGCTCTTCTGAAATGCAGCCCCTCACCCATAATTCTCTATTCTTCTACATACTTTATTATTTTTTCACAGCCATTTTCTGCAATGTGTGTATATATATATATATATACACATATATATATACACACACGTGTGTGTGTATTTTATCTGATCTCATTCCCACCACCAAAATGTTAAGCTCAATGAGAACAAAGATTCACCACTTTAGCACATGCAAGAATGCATTTAGCACTTGGTGACTATACAGTAAATGTTTGTTGAATTACAAACACAGCAAATCACTAGTCTTTTTGATTAGCAATGAATACATGACAGACATATTATTAAACAATAGAGGTACACTCCATTCATACATTCATGATCGTATTATAGAATCACTATGTAAAATTTTCATATCCTATTAAATTCAGATTAAATCTATAGAACAATTAAAGAACAATTATCTTTCCTGAAATTATCCTCTTAATTCAGGACTATGCTTTTTCTTCCATTTTCTAAATAGTTTCTTTAAGTTCAGTTTTAAAATTGTCTTTATATAGGTCCCAGATTTATGCTTTATGGCTATTACAAATGGTTTTCCACTATATCTTACAAATGGCTGTTCCTGATATATATAAAATATACCACCTTTTCATTTTTGTCACACATATAACCACTTTTAGATATCTTATTAATTCTTTAAACTAGGGAATTTCCAAGTATAATTTTTTGTATGTATATGAATGCTTACTCCTAAAAGCTAAACATTTTTTGTTTTTCCCTTTCCACTAACTATGCCTCTTTATTGAATTGGTCAATTATTAAACGATAGTGATTGTGGACATCCTTGTTTTACTGCCACTTAAGGAAAACCTTACATTTTGCCATTAATAATGATACTTAAGTTTTATTAACTGTGTCCAGAGTTTACTATTTCCCTCCTCATTATTGCTATGAACATTAAATTATACCACTCCTCCCAATCCATATGGTGATTATGCCATTGAAAAGTATTTCTGTACATTGTATTATATTTTTTAGAGGTCAGATTGGATTCCAACACTATGCATAACTTAAGGTTATAGGTCTATACCTCTAGATAAGTGCATTATCCCATCAACCTCTCCTACCACACACACAAAGAATGATGCCGGATTGTTGGTTTCAGAGAGAGAATTACTTTTCCTCAGCGTTTTGTCTTTTTTAACTTTTTATTAATGTCATATATGTATATATATTTTTTGAGGTAACATTGGTGCACAACACCATATGTGTGAGTTAGAAGTATAGGGTCATACCTTTTCAAATGTGTGCTAGCACACCAAATTCACCACTGCAGTCCGCTGGGTCCCCTCCTCCATCTGGAGAGCAAGTCTCCATCACCAACTTTTTCACTTTAATATTTAACTTGCCTTGGAATGGGCATTAAATTTTCAAACACCTTCAGCATTAAGTTTTTTTTTTTTTTTCATGAGATCTACTGACAGTAATTTTCGGAGTATTAAGTTATTCACTCTCTGGCATATAACTTTCTTAGCTTAGAAAATAATAGGTTGTTTTCATATATCCTGAATATGTTTGGTTTGTTTTTTTATTAGAATTCAAAATTGATGCATAATCTCTATTTTCAACAGACAACTTTTTCTCATGTTTTGCTGTCAGAATTATGTAGCATCACAAAATGACTTGGGTACTTTCCCAAGTCAGCTTATGTCAGAAGTATCTGTTTCTATAAAGATGATTTTATTAATCCTAAGAAAGGTCATAAAAGTAGGAATTCAAAAGTCACCATTTTACAAGCTAGAAGTCCTAAAACTAAAGTCCTATGGATCACCAAGTTTAGCACAGGTTACCACTGAGTTACTTTACATTTACAAAGGAATTAAATTAGAAAGAAAAGTACAAAAAGGATTTTTCTTATGAAGTTTTCTTATTACCCAGATTGTATGTGAAATCTACACCATAAATGTATTTCTTTGGCTTTTAGTCAATAATACACTTAAAATGTGACTGGGCAAGATTTAAAAAGCATTGAGCCATAAAGGAAAAAAATAAAAAGAAAATTTGAATTTCATCAAAAATTTTTAAAAACACTTTTTATCAAAAGGCACAAATGAGAAAATAGGAGCACAAGTTACAGACTGGGATAAAAATCACTGTATTTTGGACCTCCATATTCATAATTAATTAAACAACTCCTAAAACTCAAAAAGAAAAAAACCCAAATTTTAAAATGAACAAAAACTAATGCATATCAAAATAGTTAAAGAAATGAAAAAATACACACGTCATTACACATGAGAGAAATAGAAAATAGAAACCATAAAGACCCAAGAGAATGGTTAGAATTAAAGAGAATAATAATACAAGGAATTAGTGAGCATTTTTCCTTATTACTGGCCAGAACAGAAAATAAAAAAGCCACTTTAAAAAAGTACTTGGCAGTTTCTACAAATGTAAAAAATATACAAAAAGTCCTCACTTTAACATCATCAGTAGCTTATAAACAATTGTGACAGTAAACAAAACGACACAATAAAACCAAGTGGTTAAATAACACTTGCCCAAAATAATAACAATTGTTCAACACGAGGGTTCTTTTTTTCTCATATATAGCATAAGGAAATGTTATTCAAGGACCACACACCACACACACACACACACACACACACACACACACATCGTTATCCTATGAGTGAGCAATTCCACATCCATTATATATCCAAATGAAATTATTACATATGGCCACAAAAATATTTATGCAAATATTCCAATAATAGCTTTATTCATAATAGCCAAATAAAGGTTAAAAATTTAAAAAACTATTAACAATAAAATAGGCAAACAAATTGTGCTATATTTAAGCAATGGAATACTACAAAGCAATAAAAAAGGAACTAATTAAAACTAAAGTATGGATGGATTTCAAAAATATTATTTTTAATAAAATAAACCATACACACAAATAGTCTGACTTCATTTATATTAAATCAAAAGCAAGTGATATAGATCATTCTATTCATCAGTCCTTAAACTCTGCATACTGAATTCACCATATGATGAATCCAACATCACACAGACACACACACACACACAATTCCTGAGATCAGTTTCTGGCCTTCTGTGTCTCTGAGCAAGTCTGTCTCACAGCTGCTTGACCCAAAAATACACATTCCAAGAAGCAAGAACTCTTCAATCCATTGCTTCCTTAAGGAGATTAGCATGTAAAATTTTGAATATGGTATTTTTCAAATAATAATGAATATACATGCCCCTTCCTAATTCAGCCTTTCCTCTCTTTTTCATGCTGTTTTAACATGTGCATATTTCCAAATCTATCAAAATTCAAAATAATTGATATCCCACATTTACATTTCAGTGCTAGTATTGACATACCACTTGCTATTTACCAAGCTCTCTTCCTCATCACACACATAAATACACATACCAGTTACTTAATCTTTAAAATATCCCTAAGATGAATGTATTATTACTTTTCCCATTTCACAGATGGGGAAGTTATAGCATAGAGCAAATACGAAACCTAATCAGTACTATAAAACTAGTTAGTGTCAGAACCATGATATGGGTAACTCCCACATATTCTTTCAAATGCATCATGCAAACCATCCAATTAAACTATGTATTGGGAATAAACAATCTTCCACACCTACAAAGCAGTCTAGGTTTCTTTAACCCATGAATTTAAGTTCCTAAATTGTCAAAATTTCTGCATTTATCTGAATGCCCTGGACAACATTTAATTGAATTTTTCCATAACAAATATAAACACAATCATTAAGACAAAACGATTTTTAGAAATACTTAAGACATCTATTCTTGAGCAATGTGTTTATTCATTGATTTGCTTTAAAACTAAAAATCAAATCGGTATTTCCACTGAATTTAAAGCACTCATAATTTATACCAATTATGATTTCTAGTCATATTCTCTATGCTTTCATTAATTTAAAACACATGGCCACTAACATGCTCTTTATTCCATCCTTTTATTCTTTTATTCTATTCACTCATGCAGCAAATACTTATTATTTTATGCTAGGTGTTCAAAAAATATAAAGTGTCAACTATTTAGGTATATAAAGAGGCAGACGAGACATTATATTATTCATGAGGTAAAGTGCTTCCATAAATATGCCATACCGGCCACGGAGTATTGCAGCAGCTACTGATTCCCCTCTATGCAGATGATCCATCACCTCTAAAAGTTGGATAATGACCTGTTCAAGAAGAGAAGAAGCCAATATTCACCATGAAAATCAATACTAGAAATTTCAAATTATGCGACCTTTGTAGCATTTTATACTTTTTGTGATGTAAAGGCAAAAACTATGTCCATGTACTCATGCCCATACTTTGCCTTGTGAAAATTAAGAGACTGATACTGTAATAGTCAAAATATCTACAGAGTTCAATGCTGAATCATTAAATAGAATTGACTAAATTTCATCTGAAATCATTAGCTAACAATTATCCTTGGAAAAATAACCAAACATAAAGGAAGCTGAATTAAACTGAGAATCTGAAGATCTGAGGGATCTACATAGTTGGGTTAGTCAAGAGAAGTTAGTAGAGGTGTGGAAAGTCATTGGTAAGTCCATGGGAGAGTACACAAATTTCCATGTTACCAGAGGGTACTGAGGCCTGAGAAATCCATAATTAGGGTCCTCAATTTTAAAAATTGTTGGACAAAATAAAAAATAGAAAAGTATAATATTTTAGAATCTTAATGACATAAAACAGTGTGGGTAGGAGAAATGTTTTCTTGACTTAAAGTGAATTTTTGTTTTGGTTGTTATTGTTTTAATAGGGAAAGAACAGGTGAGGTTGTAGAAAACTGAAGAATATCAAATATAATCATTTTTAATTAGTGCATTACATTGGAGATGTAGACTGTATTTTTTGTACTTATTCTATTTATTTCGAATATATTGAAAGGCAAAAATGAATATTTTAACACCACTGATAGATGAATGGATAAGGATGTCCCTTAAAGATGAGGATACAGCCAAGAAATGTATTGTTAGTGATTTGTTTTGTGCAAATGTCACATGTATAATTATACAAATTTAGGTGGTGTAGCTTGCTACTTTCCTAGGTTATATGGTACAGTTTATTGGGACCATAGTCATTTAGGTAACCTGTTGCTGACTGAAACATTTAGTCATACATGACTGTGTATGAACAGACATGTCCAAAGGAACAGACATGTTTTATTACTCAGCAATAAAACGTGAAATCTTGTCATTTCCAACAACATGCATGGATCTTGAGGTAATTATTCCAAGTGAAATAAATCAGATAAAGACAAATAGCATATGATTTAATTTATCATACAATCTGAAAACAAAACACCATAAAGAACAAATTGGTAGTTACCAAATTGGGGAGAAGCTGGAAAGGAGGGTTGTATGGGTGAAAAGGAACAAGAGACACAAAATTCCATCTACAAAATAAGTAAATCATGGGGATGTAATGTACAGCATGAAGAGTATAGTCAATTATATTGATATATAGATATGGATATGGATTATTTTAGAATGGAGACAGTTGCACAACTATGTGACTACGTTTAATGCCACTAATTTGAACAACTAAAAATGGTTAAAATGGTAAGATTTTGTTATGCATATTTTATTGTAATAAAAGAAAGATGTATATTTTACTTATTTTTTCTTGTTAATAAGGAATTTGTTTCATTGTGAAGATAAAAATATATAGTATCCAGTTTGGCTTGTTGTTATGGCTATTAGAAAGCAGTATGAAGATCTAAAATAAAGAAGGAAATAAAAAGTTTCTTTATTATTTCCTGCCATCTTCCTGACTTGTAACTTAAGGACAAAAGCAAAAGAAGTCAAAGGCAAAAAAATAATAATACTCTACTACTTGGGTCTCCAAAACTATACAATGGAAACAAATCAAGTGATAATACATCATTTATATTTATTTGTATAAAACGTTCTGCTTGTAAGTTTTATTAATACAAGAAATTTAAATTGCCTAAAAATTTAAATTTAGGCATCTAAAAATCAATTGACCTTTGCTTACCTTTCCTCAAGTTGTTTAAGCACTGAGAGAATTGTGAAATGCTGAGAAATTTTCATTTTATTTAGGTGACAGTGTTTTAAATGACATACAAAGAGATAACAATATAGTATGTGCTGTTAGGGGTCTGGAAGGAAGTGCAAAATTTTAAAAATCATGTTGAAACCATGTAAACCAAGTGTAAAATTTAGGAAGCGTAAAATTTAAAAAATCATGTTGAAACCAGGGCCACACAGTGTGGACTACAGGGTACAACTAGCTCTCTTTTCCACCATTGGAAAAGCAGGCAGCTCCTCCCTGGTGCCATCCGGTTTTGAGCAGAGCCTGGGGGGAGTTTCCTGCTGGCTGCCCAGAGTGCTGTTTTGAGCTGCACCCAAATAGCCCTGCTGCAGTACAGCTACACAGAGGTCTGCTGCGGGCAGGGTTTGATGGTGGCCGGCACTGACCTTTTTATACTGGGCGTCTGAATCATAAACTGGACCAATGAGGTACAAGCAAATTGAATTAATTCTGTTCATCAGTTCATTAGTTAATTATTTAGTGCCAGGGGCCGGGCATGGTGGCACATGCCTGTAAGCAGAAACCTAGGAAGCCGGGGCCAGAGAACGTGGTTCAAGTCCTACCAGAGGCATGTAGCGAGACCTAGTCCCCCCAAAAAGCTGGGCGTGGTGGTGCACACCTATAATCCCAGCTACCTGGGAAGCTGAGCCTGGGGATTGCTTGAGTCTGTGGTACCCTGGCCAATGTAAAGCTGCGGTTCCACGGGCAAAAGTAGCGAACCTAGTCTCATAAAAAATAGTTTTTTTCCAGTGCCAGATAGGCCGATCGGTTCTAAAATGGTCCTATTAGTCACTCAGAATTGGAAATGGTTCAAATCAGGCAGGTATCAACTAGGGTAGGGGATCCTGAGAGAGAGAGATTGTCGAGGCAGGGCAGGAGCTGGATTAGGACAATCAGATTTTTGAACTCCCACTCTATTCCTGGCCTCTGATGATGGAAAAAGAAAGAAGAAAGAAGCATCCAGCAACTGAACCCCAAAGAGAGAAGCTAAAGAGCTTCTCGGTGACCTGCCTTCAGTCCTGCCACTGCCACCTCCTGAGAAGAGCACGGAAGGCACCAGGCCTGGTGTCGCAAAGAACTGTAATGCTGGTGTTTTTAACACTAATTCTGGTGACTGAGTGACCAGCACTACTGACCAGTGCTACTGTCCATCCACTGCTGATGGGTGACCAGCACTCTGTGTCTGGGTCACTTTTGAGAGCTGTTAACACTGCATAGCTCATCTTCTGGCACCACCTCCCAGGGCTACTGCCTCCATTACTGTCTGGCCCAGCTTCCGGTGCTGTCTATCCCCACCTTCAGACTGTTGCTGTGGGCTCCTGTGGTGTCATCTCAAAGCACTGCCTGTGAGCTCCTTCAGTTGGGGTGCATTGGATCCTGACTTGCTGTTTACTGGCTGCAGGCCCAACGCTATCTTGGATGAGGAAACTTGTTTGGGACTTCTGAGCACTGTGACCAGGCTGAGACAGTCAACCATCTGTGACCTTGAAACTCTTTCTTTCCCCTGATTGTTAAATAAACTCCATCATTGCTGTTCCCTGAGTCTGAATTGTATGTATGGATGAAAGCCCAGCCAATGACAAGCTCAGACAATGACAAGTCCTCTACCTGGCCACCATCCTTTGACCTTCTATGGTGCCAGGTCTAAATGCCTCTTTTCACCAACAATGGAATATAAAAGTCTCTAAATTAGTTTATGCAAACCTTCTCTTAATCGCATTGTGTCTCTCAGGATGGGGTTCATCTCTCAAACCTTCCCTCCCCCATACCTGAATCTATGAGTTTGGGGCTCTCCCATTTGAATTTCCCAGAAAAGAAACCTCTGGTCTCCCAAGGAGCAGGAACTGGTAACTAGATATAGGACTCCAGCCACTAACTGTAAAGAATTTCAATCACTAAGTCCTATTTTCATATTCATGACTTGTTGCTGTCTTCTTCAATGCAGGTGCCTTCAAGTCATAAAATATTAGTAGTTCTGTGGGGAGAATTAATTGCTTTCTTTTGAGAGTTCATGCAGAAAGAGATACTGCAGTTCAAAGTTCCTTTGCTCTTAGTAAAAAATAAATTGCAACCTTCTATCTGTCAATATTTCCATTACCCTGTTCTCTTTATCCTTTTGAATTTTTCTATTTCCTTTCTCTCATTTTAGAGGGGTGAGAGAAAGAAAGGAAATAAAGCACACATAAAAATTAATGAGATTTAACTAAAACCAATTGTTTTTAACATAAAGTTTGTATGACCAAAAACATATTCTAGAAAATTAACACTGTCTATAATGTGAGAGCAAGAGAGAGAGTGATGAGATGTATGGTGAGCCAGTGAGGCAATACCTCCATGTTCAAGGGATGAAATGAGGGCACAGAAAGGGTTAGGGGGATAACAAGAGAGAATTAAGATTTAGAACTGACAGATCACTGACAGAAATTAAATAAAGAAGGAAACATGAAAGACAAACTCTATAAACAGAGGTAATGTTTGTGATATCAAGAATATAGAAGGAAAATTACTGAAAGCAAAGATAACAATGATCTGATATAGACATAGTAAAGAAACATAAGGCATACCTATAGTATCCAATCAATTTTATATTAGACATATAGCTGTATATGTAGTCTGCACTAGAAATTAAAATATGCTAATATTTAGCCAGTTAAGTAGTAGTTGAAATCATGAGATTAGAAACATTACTCAGGAATGAATTTTCCGTGAAAAGGTGGAATGAGCATTGTTCATTCCAAACAACACGTTTGTGCAAGAAACCTGACAAGCTAGCAAAGAAAACCGTATCGGTAGGAGGAAAACTAAAATAATTATGAGGCAACTGCTAAGGAATAAGAAGGGTTCCGAAGAAAAGGGATTAGTGGATAATCAACTTTGATTTGACAGCCATAAAATCAGTGGTAACCTTTTTTAAAGAGTAGATCCAGTATGGGGAGAAACTCACTGCAGCAGTTGAAAAATAAATTCTTTCAAGAATTTGAGAGGAACTCAAATCCATTAAAAAACTCTATAATAAAGGTGGATTTCACAAGAGTAAGAGAGAAGAAATGATTAAATGATTGGTGACAATCAAGTAGTCATTTGGAAAAATAAAATGGTTGTTCAGTACATCAACTTCATAACTTCAATAAATTCCAGAAGGATCAAAGATTTAAAGGCAAAATATAAAGTTTTGAAATAGGACTAAAGTGACAAACAAGTGAAATATTTATTCTCATGCAGTGGATAAGCAGAATCCAAAACCAAGAAACCTAAAAAGAAAACAGTTAAATCTGATGAAATTGGGAGGAAAAATCACAATCACATGTCAGACAAAAAGGGGTTGCTGACTAACTCACACATACAAACCCAGAGACACAAGCATGGAAATTAATAAGTGAACACAATGAAACACTATAAAGTAAAAGTCAGCAAATAACATAAATTTCACACACATGCAGACACAGATAACGTTCATTTATATCTTTTATTGGTGAGTAGAACTATGGGGCTCATTTGTCATCATATACTTTTCAGTCTAATTTATGTCACTTCAATGAAGTAACCAGGATCTAGAAAAAGGAGTAAGGAGGAGTGGCCAGAAGGTCAGAGGAAAACCAGGAGGGCAGAGTAACATAAAAGGCAAAATAAAGTGCTATGAGAAGAAAGGAGTAATTGAGAGTACCGGATGCTATTGAGAGGTTAAGCAAAGAATTGAGAACTGACAACATGGTGTGATAATATGGAGGCCACTGGAGACTTTCCACAGAGCGGTTTATATGGCATGGTGGAGGAAAAGGTGAAAGAATGAGAATATAGAGGAAACAAGCAAACAACTCTTACAAAGAGCTGTGCTTTAATAAGGAGCAGAGATAGAGTAGATAGTTAGAGGGGAATAGAGGGTAGGAGTAGGTCAGGATAGGTTTTATTTTGTTTCTATAATGGGAGATAACAGAAAAGGTAAATCTGAATCACAGGACAGTAACAAAGACGGAAATGGAAGATCAATAATTATGATTGTGTTTATAAATGCATATAGATAAAGAAAACACATAAAAATACTTAAGGAATGATAAGTATAAAGTTTGGAATTATAAATACCATGGGAGAGGAAAGTGCTAGGAGATTCACCTATAGCTAACATTTTTTAAGGATCACCAACAAAAGTGGCAAACTGTTTAAATCTCACATAGCCAGGTGGCACTTATGAGGGTGTTATATTTATCTCTGTGCTTTTCTGTATGTTTGAATACTTTAATAAAAACAGAAAAGTGTAATATATTATCTCAGCCCTAAAGTCAGATTTGTGTAGATGAGTAGACTATACAAGACATATAAAAGTCAGCATACATTAAAAAAAGAAAAAGAAAAATGATTTCAAAGATTAAGAAAAAAGAAGACAAAAATATAACCAGACAGGCACTGTAATGGAAAAGACACACTTCTCCACGGCCACGGTACTCTCGTGAACAAAGGGGAAACAAATCATTACTCAGAGCACATCCCTGACAAAGACCTAATTTTGGTTTTGCCCTTAAAATATTCTACTTAACTCACCAGAAATAAAACTGACAAGAATATTTCTCATAGTTGAGATTTGCCTAAGTTTAACCAAGTTTGCCTTTAAGCATCTAAGTAATTTCCAAATCTAAAATTTCTCAAGTACCTATCATAATACAGTTTATTACTTAGCATTTAATTAAAGTCCACTGTCTCACTCTTTTCTACCCTGTCCAAGAATCAACAACTTGAAAAATAATGAGGTATGCCTAACTGATTTCACACCATGTAAGTTAAGCCCTGCTTATGAACTAAACTGATGCTATAGAAAAGAAATTTTAAGAGTTTCTATGACAGCCTGTCTTTAAACAAAATTCTGAAAAGAATTTGAATCTGAAAAGTGCAAAGAAAGTGACAGAAAAGATCAGTGAAAAGTGTGAAACATTACAAAATCGAAAACCTGCAAAATGTAGGAAAACTACATTATTAGACTTTTCTAAATCAAGTTATAAATAGCAGCATCATTACAATTTCAAAACCATCTTGATATCATAAACTCTGGAGCTTATGAACCACCATTGTATTCTTTGGTAAAATACTATACAAAAGTTAATTTTGAAAAATGTCACATGTGAGACTAATCATTCTGCTTTCACACCCAAAACACACCAAACATGACTTTCTCACCCCTCCCACCCACCAACGCACTGAAGAGGTTCTTCCCTAAAACACCTAAACAAGATATTAAGCCAACTGGTGATTTTTTCCCTAGAGTGAATCTAAAACAGGCTGGGACTGTGTGGTATGATCCTGCATGTGCACCGTTAACAAAATGCCTGTGCTGACTGCAGGTCACACCCACAGCCAGTTTCAGAACACACCTCACCTCTGGTATAAGTGATCAGCATACTGTATAAGTGACTTCCTTTTGGCTAGTATTTTGTGCTACAAATAGGAAGTCCAGAGAGTTATGACTGCCAATTCAGGCCAAAAAGACTGAATTTCCATGTTACACACACTCTTCTAAACAATTTTATTTTTCTTGTTATAATCAATAATCAAACTTGAATACGTTTTAGAAATCTTCTATAGAGCAACTTAAGCACAAATGGCTGAGTTTCTCAGTCAGTGGATGAGGGATGGGTCCTGAGAATTTGCTTTAACAGGTTCACAAAGAATTGACAGGTAGCATGATACATTTTACAATCCAGAAGAATCAACTGAAAACTTAAAAGACACACCTACTATAGAAATATTAGCACCACAAGACATAAATAGCTAGTATTCAAATAAATGTAAAATACCAAGATATGAGCAGAAAGAGAAATACAATTTATTAAAAAATAAATTTTCACTGAAGTTTATAAAATAACACAGGATCTGAATACACGTTTTTCCCAGTTATCCAAAAGTAGAATATTCCTATTTGATGTGATTTGGTAAGTACATTTTGGGTCTGGAACTGTTTCACCATAACTTTCATGTGTAGCTTAAGGACATCATGGTTTATACGTAGTCTAGTAGGTGATACCATGTCTCACAGGTGTGTAAGTCATGTCACTTAAGTTTCTGTAAGTACACACTATGGCATTTGCACAATGATAAAATCATTTAATAGTGCATTTCTCAGAACATATCTTATCATTAGCATACAAATGTAATTTCTAAACAGACAATTTTGAATATTAACACTCAATGAAATAAACCTACAAAACAGGAACACTATTTTCCAAAAGGAAGGGAAACCTGCAAATGGATACAGCTATATGTACACATATGTACACACATACAATCCAAGGATAGAAAAAGTCAGAAGTATAATATGCAAATTCCTCTCAAAATTCATATAGAAATTGAACACAATTACTATCACATCTGCAAAAGGTCAGAATTTTTTTTGTAGTGTGGTGTGGAGCTTTTGCACATTGATATTACATAGTTTTTTGGAAAATGTGAACACATTAAAAATTACCCGAATCCTTGCAAAAGAAAAATGAGAAAGAAAAGCAACCTTCTCCAACTGATACTAAGATATCCTGTAAAGGCACAAACTGCAACAGTATTGTACTATTCTGGGAATAGACAAAGGGATCAATAAATTAAAATCCAAAAGTAGACCCAAATACCTATGCTGATATCAACTATATGGTAGTTGCAATTAGTGTCAAAATACATGAACTTCTCAATAGTTTTGGTGAAACTAGCTGTTATGAGAAAAAAATTAAAATTCTAACTATATCATCCATATACATCACAGATGGATGAATATACAAAAAATTACATTGTCACAAAGAAAATGAACATGGTTTTAAGTCAGTGAAACAAAAATTTCCAATTCTAAATAAATGATACAACATATAAGAATGCTTAAAAGATACAGATGATAGGAGGAAATCTATGATACATAACAGGCAAAAGTTTAATATTTGCAATATATGTCATGTAAAATCCATTAACATGGGTGAGCAATACAGTGGGCACTTATTTGAATAGGTATTTCACAGAGGAACAATAACAAAAAGAGAAGAAAGCAAGAGAAAAGATGTTTGACCTCAAGATCTATTTGTGTTATATTTTAATGAAATCTACACAGAAATGCAGAGAAGAGAAAAATTATTGCACATTTTACTGGGAAGAAAATTCAGTGGGCTTACCAGTTAGAGTTTCCAATTAGGGGTGTTTAAACAAACAGGTGAAGGTTGTTAGTTCCCATCGCCATGCTACCAAGCCATAATTCCATTTATCCTCCATGTTTTAAAGGGTAAAATTCTTAAGTGGTTTTATGTTACAGTATTCACCTTACCATAAAGCTGTTTCTACATGCAAAATGAGATTCACAAGGTATCTTTTTAAAAGACATGCCTATATCTTAATAGAATAATCGGAGTTCCAGGTGACTCCTGGAAAATCTAGATGCAATACAGTAGCATTTTTACTACATTACATTTTTCTACTGCTGCAAAAGTATAGACTAAACCATTTAATTGTCTTTGCACAAGAAGCCTTTAAGCTGAAGGATTTTGGTTTTCAAATCAATCTACAGCTGAAATTTGAAATCCAACCTCTGAACACCAAGTAACAGTAAGAAGAAATGAAAGGATTACTTTCCCAATGATAAATTCAGTGAAGCATTTCCTTAAAAAGAGAATCGATCATTTCCTAAAGTAACTTGGGTCAATATCAGAACAAAATTTTAAAATCCTTTCACTATGCTTCTGACAAAATTTTTGCAAAGTTTTTTTAAATTTACTTATAAGATGTTTAAGTCCATTTATATAGAGAATACTTTATGTGTCAAATGCTATATAGTGTTATATATCATGTGATGTTATATAATACTTGTTATTCTAGCAAAAGAAAAACTGATTTCCGCCCACAGGTCAACTCTTATCATTGAAATAGGAGCCTTCTCTCTAGTTAGGATTCACTCCAATGTATACATCAGAATAACTCATACAAAATATTGTACTGAAGTGACTATATGTTCTTAAAGGTTTATCATATTCTTCAACATGAAAACAGATGAATTTCTTTTAAAAATGATAATACTATTGAACTCCCATTCAGTCATACTTCACAAATTAATTAAATGCAAAATCAAACTCTCCTCTGATCATAATTAATGTGATCCATTTACTTGGTTTTCTCTTTTTAATAAATGATTTCAGATGTGGTGAAAATTCATCAATCAGAACATCATAAAAAGCCAACATTCTAGACAAAAACCTTTCCAACATAAATCTTCACTTTACTAATTAAGCCCTTCTACTTCTACTGCACAAGGAATTCAGCATGCAGGTGTAGATGAGGATAATTTTCTGGGTTTGTAACTGGTAACTTTAGCACACTGAACAAAATAACAGAAAGCAGGTAAGGAAGTACAAATAGCACTATCCCTTCTGCAATCTTTCATAGGCACAGAAATCATTTATGAGTAGTCAGGCCCAAGGTAGTTGAAAAACCCAAAAATTTAAAGCAGGAGTCATTCATGATATGCCTCATTATTTGATCTGAAGTCAAAGTATTTTCCTTGTGTACAGGCAGGCTAATTTGGCATCTTAATTCATAAACTAAACTTAACCACCACATAAATGCATCAACTATGATTTACAGATTTGTTTTCCTTAAAACAGAAAGGGAACATAGACACAGATGCAGCAAGAAGAATTCGGAAACCTTAAGAGCTTTAAAAATTTGTCTCAAATGCTTTTTTTTCCCTCTAATCTTGAAAAACTGAGCCTCTAGTGTGGAAAATTATCTTAATATTCTAACACATTCTCTATTTCTTAGATATTTTTAAAATGTTTCATTTTATTTATCATTTATTTATTTAATTGCACATACATTTTACATCATTGCCTACTCCAAGGTTCTCCCACCACCTTATCACCTGTGAACAATCATCTTTTTATCTTGTGCCCATCCCTCCACCGATTTGACCCTTCTACCCCTCTCTTGCTTTATGCTTTCATTCTGCTAACAGTTTCAAATTTTCCTTGTCCTTTTGTTGGTTTATTTTCCCTATATCCCACATGTAGGTGAGACCATCCAGTATTTCTCTTTATCTTTCTGGCCTACTTCTGCTCTCAAATACTTTTCAACTACAGGGCCAGCACTGACATGAGGCTCAAAATATCAAGGGGGTGCCCAAACTTCAACAGTCAAGATAAATGTTAATTTAATGCATTTTTTAAAAAGCAACCCACAACTATCAATAATGATAAAATTGAATGTTTGCCCTCTGAAGTCTAGAACAAGATAAGGATATCTACATTCACCATTTCTACTCAACAATATGCTGGACATGGAAACCAGGGTAATTTAATCATGAAAAAGAAATAAAAGATACTCAGGTTGGAAAAGAAGCAATGTGACTATCTCTGTTTGCAGATGACATGAGCTTGCATATAGAAAACCCTAAGGAATCTAGTAGAAGTCTCGAGAATTAATAAATGAGTTCAGTAAGGTTACAGGATTCAAGATCAATATACAAAAATCAATTGTACTTCTACACATTTGAAATAAACAACATAAAATGAAAATTTTTCAACCCCACTAATAATATAAAAGAGAATAAAAATACTTTGGAACAAAGTTAATAAGAGAGGTGTAAAATCTTTATTCTGACAACTACAAAACATTGCTAAAAATAATCAAGTAATATATAAATAAATGGAAAACACCCCATGTTCCTGGATGGATTAAATATTGTTAAAGTGACAATGTTTGCCAAAGCGATATGCAGATTTCACACAACCTGTATCAGCATCCCGACTGACTTTCTAAAAATTGCTCAGCGGAAGGTCCTAAAATTCATATGGAATTAATTGCAAAGGACCCAGAATAGCCTAAACAATCTTTAAAAAGAACAAAGTGGGAAGATTCACACTTACTAATTTCAAAATTTACTACAAGGCAATGGTAGTCAAAACAGTGTAGTGCTAGCACAAGAATAGACATACACATCTAGGAATATAACTGAGAGTCCACAAATAAGGTTATCTTTCTATGCTCAGCTGATTTTTCACAAGACTGCTAAGACCATTCTATAAAGAAAGGACAGTCTCTTCCAAAAAAAAATGATAGAAACTTTATGACCTAAGTTTCAGTGTCATTTCTGTGGATTTGTTTCTGACAGCAAGGAAAGCAAAAGAGAATATAAACAACTGGGACTACATTAAACTAAAAAGCTTCTGCACAGCAAAAGAACCATAACCAAAATGAAAATACACCCTCCTGAATGGAAGAAATCATTTGTACATCTGGCAATGGACTACTGTGTAAAATATACAAAGATCTCTTACAACACAACTTGAAGAAAACAAACCACACAATCAAAACAGACAGCAAAGAGGTGCACACACAAAAAACATGTTCAACATCACCTTATCATCAGGCAAATGCAAATCAACCATGAGATACCATCCAAACCTATGAGAATGGTGAGTATCAAAGAGACCAGAAACAACAAGTGCTGGTGAAAGACTGGAGAAAAAGGAACCCTACCACTGTGTTGGTGGGAAAAATATTAAAAAGGGACATACCAAATGATCCATCAATTCTACCTCTCAGGATTCCCCAACAAATTAAAAAATACTAGTGGGAACAGATATCTGCTCCCCTGTGATAATTGAGTTACTACTTACAAGAGTCAAGCTATGGAAACAATCCAAGTGTTTAAATACAGATGAGTGGATCAAGAAGACATGATGTATTTAGACACAATGGAATATTACTCAGAAAAGAAACAAGATAAACTCATCCCTTTTGCAGCAACAGTACAGTGAGAGGGAATGATACTAAATAAAATGAGTAAGGAAGAGAAACAAATATGGATGGTGTCAGTTATATGTGTAATGTAGAGAAACCATACAAGTTGTCAGATAAAGAAAAGCTTAAAAACTAACCTTCGAAAGCTGACTATGTAACTGAAGCTTCCAGCAAAGAGGCAAGTAGAAGAAAATGGGCAGGGAACACAGTGAAATAAAATATGTTGGTGGACAATGGGTGATTTGGTGGCATATGGACTGTGGTAACTACACCTGAAAGGAGGGACATATCCTATATTTCCAGAATACCAACAATAATGTGAGCCAACATTACCTCAATACAAATATTTTATTTTTTTTTTTTGCAAATGGAGCACAAAACTGGATAGTCACATGCAAAAAAAAAAAAAAAAACGAAATTGGATCTTTTATAACATATACAGAAAAGAATCAAAATGGATCAAAAACTTATCAACAAAAACTATAAAATTCTTACAAGAAAAAAATATAGAAGGAAACCATTATGGTATCATATTTGAGAAAGAATTTTTATTCATGGCACCAAGAAGCATAAGCAACAAAAGGAAATACAGCAAATTTGAATTTCATCAAAATGAAAAACCTCTGTGTATTAAAGGGAATTATCAAAGAAATAAAAAGACAACATACAAAATGAGAGAAAAAATAGGCAGATCACCTATATGACAAGGAATTAGTACCTAGTACTCTAACAATAAAAAAACTCAATTAAAAATAAAGCACTTCAATAGGCATTTCTCAAAATAAAACAGGCATGATCAGTAAGCACTTGAAATTACTTAACATTACTAATCATTAGCAAAAAGCAAATTAAATCCACATTACGATACCACTTCACACCCATCAGGATGACCAATATCAAAATGTGTGACTGTTCTTTAGCATTAGTGCTTATTATGAAAGAAAAATCACCCAAGGTATAAACAGTTAAATTAGCATTTTAAAAAATTAAATCCTTGTTACTTTACACTGGCAATGTGGCAGGTACTTATCTTACAGGGAGATTATGATTCTTCTAATATATTTCAATAAAAATGCCTCCCACCCACATAGCTGTATTTAATCTGATGCATTTGAGATTATTAAATCCTCTGTAACTTTAAAAACATAAAAATAAAAACAAAATAATAAATGCTGTCAGATGCGGAGAATTCATAGTCCTTCTGTGCTGTTGGTGGGAATGCAAAATGTAGAATGTTGGAATACAGTTTGGCAAGTAAAGAAAACATAAAATCACCGCATAAATAAACACATCCATCCCTAGCACGTCCTTATATAACTTCTATAAGAAAGAAAAATTGAGAATCACTATCTGTGTAAACTCACCAAGAGTTTTCTCAAGGTATTCTGGCTTACTCCCTTACCCCAAAGATAAACACAAGATTCACTGACATGTCAACTATACCAGAGTAAGAGTAGGCTCAGACATCATAAACTCTGAGACAGACAGTGCTGTGTTGAAAAAATATGAATGAAAATGACTACAGAGATGCATAAAAAGAGAAATACCAAACAAAAGAATGATGGAGACTCTTCATGAAGCTGCATCTCATACCTGCTGGACAGAGAGGGACAGACCCAGACTATAGCACCTTCCAATACGATTAAATACAAATAAAAAGATGAAGTGGGGAAATAGGAAGTCCTCTGCCCAAAGTTCATGCTCAGAGATAAACAGAAGTCATTAAAAGTTATTTGAACGGAAAAGGGGAAGAAGAAAGTGTGGAAGATGATGATGGCAAGTTGCTTTACAAGAAAACCATCTAAACATGAAAGATTCATCAGGCCCAGAGGCTTGTTTCCATTACACAACCTGACCCAAAAGCCCCCTTTTGTCTCCAATACTCGGTATAAAAACAAATCCTTCAAACCCAGGAACTACAACTTTGAGGATCATTACCAAAGGTTCTCTCATGGACGTGAATGTGAAGGAATTGGCCCTTGTGACACAAGGAGGCAAGATTATTTGGGGAGAAGATGCCCAGGTTGGCAACAATCCTGAAAATGATGGCTGCATAAATAACTGACTGGTTTGCCAGTACTTTCACACAAAAACATCTTTTAATTATTGAAGCCTACACACCCATCAGCACAACCACAAGTGACCATTGCTGTGCTGTTTTTGAATGCTGCCATGCATGCAGCTTTACATATCCTCCATCAAGGAGAGAACTTCTTCTGTTGTTAAAAAAACATAAAAACAGTTCACACACTGGAAATAAAAGAAGTAGCAATCTATAATTCCATTCCTATGAAATGTCCAAACTAAGGAATCTAAAAGAGATGGGAAGTGTATTACTATTTGCTTATAGTGGAGAACATGGAGGTGGCATGGGGAGTGGTGGTAGGGAAAGGGCAAGGGAGGTAGTTCACTAGTGATTAAAAAAAACTAAAAATAACTGTAAGTTGCATTTCAAAGTGTGTGTTTTAAATGGATGAATCCCAAGATATACGAATTAAATCTCAGTAAACCTATTTTTTAAAAAAAATCTACAATGCAGCAAACCCAGGGTGAACCAAGGACCAGTATTTTAAATAAAGACTGCATCAGTGTTACTAATTATTCCTATTGCCTCGGGCTCCAGTATGTCTCAGCAGGCGCTGCAGTTGTCTTACTCATAGCCAGTGACAGTTTTCAAATGATAAGCATTTAAATGGACCCATGAACTTTCAGGCCTCATTCAAAGGCATTCAGCTGTGCTCTCTTAGAACTAACTCTCTTTTCACACTCACACCATTGGCAAATACAATATTTAAGTAACATAATCATAGTAACTAATGCAAGTGTCATAAAGAGGTCTGAGAGCAAACCGCTGACTCATGAGAGCTTGGGCAGTGTGAGCAAACTTGCAGGAACAGTGAACAAAAAAAACCCTCCTCAAGAGCATTCAGTGTATCATGGCATCGATTAATATCACTTAAAGGCTGTTGACTTGTTAAAAGGGCCTTCTAATGCACTTGGTTTCAGAGGCTGCCAGGTAAAATAAAGGACTCTCAGCTAAATTCAAATTTTAGCTAAACATTAGTGCATTTTTATGGGGAGAATGATCCCAGTACTGAATGGAATTTCATTTAGTAAAAACTTGCTGTTGTTTATCTAAAATTTGAATTTAACGGCAGCCTGTGGTTTTATTTGCTAAATCTGGCAACCCAAGTTTGAGGAAATAATTGCTAGTGGAGCTAACCAAAGGACTGAAAATGGCCAATGACAGTGGCTGACTGACGATTGAGAAGTCTGCCCCATAATCTGCAGATTCACACATTCCTTAATGAGAGTGAAGCCAGGATGATATCTATACATTTACCCCAACTGACTAGAAAACAAAACTTACCATTTTTTATACATCTACTTACAGAAATGCACATCAAATAAATTCCTTTTCTTCATGCCACAGAAATATAACATGAGTGCAACTGAGGTCTTTAAACAACCCCTCTCACACACACCCCCCATACACAGGGCTTCAATCACCCAGGGCAGCCTAGATAAGAGTTCAGAGACACATTTAATCCTCTATCTGTTTTATCAAGGACAAAGAATAGTTTGAATAGAAAAGCTTTTACCAAAGTGGTTAGAAATTATAAAAGAAAGCAAAGCAGGAAGGGAACAAATGTACTTTGAAAATATTTTTCTTATAATGTGTGTGAACATGGGGGGAAAACAAGAAGCCAGTAACTATGCCATCTTTAATACATTCTTGGCAGCCTTAGATTCCTGCAATGTTAAGCCTGAATAATCTTCATAGCCTCACACTGCAAAATAGATGCAAACTATGGTGCATAAGAAATGAAGGAATTGAACTTTCAATTCTAGATGACACAAGATGTTGTTAGATTTCACTTATAGTAGAAATTCCCTTAAAGACACAACTTAAAATTTTTAGATTACATACACAAGCACATTCACTGCAGCACAATATGCAAAACCATACTCGATCCAAATATTGAGTAAGAAGGGGCTTAATGAACTACAGTTCTTTTGCACAACAGAGTATTAATCAGCTGTATAG
This sequence comes from Uropsilus gracilis, assembly GCA_004024945.1. Lineage (NCBI taxonomy): Eukaryota > Metazoa > Chordata > Mammalia > Eulipotyphla > Talpidae > Uropsilus > Uropsilus gracilis. The sequence goes on along the minus strand of PVHY01000717.1, from coordinate 76,080 downwards.
AAGATGAGGATCATCTCCATGCACTGCTGCAGGGTTTTCTCCAGAATATAGTCTTAAGAGGGGGAAAAAGACTCATAAGGAATGGGTATGAGAAGAATACATGCACATAGATTGTAAATTGCTTTCAGTAATCAGTTTGTTGATGGTATTGTTATTCACAGCCTTTTGTGTATGTATGGTGGAACAAACAAAATGATAAACATACAGGTGACACTGAATCCATATATATCACTCAAAACTGGATTCAGATGTGAAATAAATGAGGTTAAGTAAAACTCTTGTTGTCTTAAATTTGAGTTGTCTTTATCAATAAGAACCCATGATACAGTTGATATTAAAGTAAAGCTATGTATTCGGGAAAGATGTTAAAATAATGACAATTGTAGCAACAATACTCCCTGCAACTATATAGAGATATTTAAATAACATTTCTTATCCCAGAAAGGAACAAAGAGTTCTTTTCACAAGTGACTAATTATACAGGTTTGTATAGAAAATATACAAGAAACTGGACACCAAGCATATACATCATCAAAGACTAAGAGGGTTATGTCAAGAAGACTCTGAAAGTAAAATAAATAAGCTTCCATTGGCCAGATATGGAATAATATTTGCATTGATAAAGACAATAACAGCAAGGATTATTTAAATTCATGTGTTCATAATGCAAAAGATTATCACAGATCATTTTTGGAAGGTACAAAAAAGCATCTCAACTTGTAAACCAATAAAGCACCCATTCTGCCTTTTTCCACATGATGTCTATGTCAGATACGTCAAATATAATAGAGGAACATGCAAAAGTTTGAAAAAAATTGAAGGCATGTCAAACACCTAGAGGAATTATGGAGCACCAGGCAAAACCAACTGAAGTGGAGTGATGGCAAGGAAAACAATTTACAGACTGTCTTAAGGGTTTAAAAGACTGATGGGAAAGTGATAGGAAACAAAATAGCAGCAATAAGAATAAAGAGGAATGGACAAATTTTACTAATTGAATAAATGGGAGAAGTTAAAAATATCACTGTTTTTTTTTTTAATCTTGGGTAATTGATGAATGGTGTTGCCATTAACCAAACGGATGATTCTCAGGAAAAGTAGTTCTCTTATCAAGTTTCAAAACACAATCTTCAATAATTCTTGGGAAACAATGAAAAATGGCCAATTTGGGAATAAAGAGAAAATAGAAAAAATATTGCTCTTCTTCCTAAAATCTTTACTTTTACCATAAAGTCCATTATATATACCTCCAAAGTATAGAAATGTTTTTTAAACATTGACTTTATTAGGTTCACTTCTATCCTTTTTTCATTCCAATACATTTCATATAAGTAATCTATATTCACTGCTTCCAGGACAGATGAGTCCAAGACTTGGTTTCTAGTCCTCATTCAAGCAATTTCTGGTTGTGTGATGCTTCTAAATAAGCCTCAGTTAATAACACTTATTCTCCTTTATTTACATGATATCCATTCACTGAACTAATAAACTAGTAGAATAGCAGTGACAGCAGAAACAACATGATAATGTAACAGGATTTTGAATGCTATAAATCAAGAAAATAAATGGGGCAATGCAAAAATAATGATATGCACAACTTAAAGTGTTACAGAGTTGGTTCCTCATTTCTAATTACTTATCAAGAGCTACTAGAAGCACATTAGAGTATAAGATTAACAATATGTTAGTAGTCATTTGATCAAAAAGGAAAAAAACTACCTATCAAGCACTGTTCCAAGCAACTAGTGTATACATTTTCAGTAATCTTCTTTAGCCTGGAAAAGGTAGGTATAGTTATCTGAAATTCAGGGCCCTGAAACCCAGAGAACTTAAATAATTTGTCCATTGTCAAAACAGCCAAAAATAAAGCAGTTACATATATAATCCTGGAATCTCTTCTGAGTCAAGAACTTTAACTCACTCACAAATTAATAGGTACTGAAAAAAACTACCACCAAGTTGTTTGTTGATTTTCTGCCCCTTTTAAACAGGATCAATTAGAGCACCATTGTTTCCGTAAAGCAGAAAGAATTTTACTTTCCAATAGCATACAATTTTACACAGTCACAAAACAATCCAGCAGAAAATTACCTGAATTTTTGAATGTTATGCCAAAAAAATCCCTCTTTTTTTGAGTCTATCTCTTGCTATGTTGCCCGGGGTACTGCAGACTCAAGTTACCCGGGTTACGGCAGACTCAAGCGATCCCCAGTCTTAGCCTCTGAGATAACTGGGATTACAAGCACCCGTCGAGCGCCTGACTGCTTTTTCAAGACCAGGTCTTGCTATGTTGCCCAGGGTAGTCTCGAACCACAAACTCAAGCGATCTCTGACCCCAAGGACTTGCACAACAGGTATCACCAGCATGCCCGGCTGAATAATCCTTTTTAACACACAAAATGAAATTTTACAATATGATTTCTAAAACAAACCAATTTTATGGGATCTTTACCTATTCAAATTGTAGCAAAAATAAATAAATGAAAAACCCAAGAAACAAACCAGTTGTCATAAAGTTCAAACACAAATATACATTCATGGGTTTGGGCCCTTGGAGAAAACCTCCAACACACTACCACCACAGGCTAGGCAGCTGGCGGGGATAGGGAGGAGGGTGAGTCCTATGTCACCAGGGTCTCAGTGTCATGGGTCCAGGGGTCTCAGGTTGGGGGAGCCAGCCTCTGCCTCTACGTGGGTCAGAGGTAGGGACTGGGCACTTCTGCTGGATCTTGGGCTTGGTGTGGGGATTAGTAGGCTCTGCCTTTCAGGCCCAACCCTAGTCCCAGTTGGGTAGGATGAGAGAATTGAAAGTCTCCCCAGATAGGCTGGGCCCAGAGGAGGACCCCCAGCATACCTCTACTGCAGCCTAGACTGCTGGCAGGGATGAGGGTAGGGTGAATTCTGCATCACTGGGGTCTTGGAGTCTCAGGATCTATGGTCTTGGGCTGGGGGACCTGGTCCCCTTCTTCATGTGGGGCAGGGGGGCTGCACAGCCTCTGCCAGGGGTCCTGAGCTGGGAGAGGGATTTAGTAGGCCCAACTTTCCAGGCCCAGCCCCTATCCAAGCTCGGTCTGGAGTAGGAACCATAGTCCTTTCAGAAGGCCTGGGCCATTGGGGAGCCCTCTAGCATACCCCTGCCATGGCCAGGCTGTAGACAGGGGGTAGAGGTAGGGTAAGTCTTGTACAACCATGGTCTCAGGGTCTTGGGGTTTGGGGTCTTGGGGCTGGAAGACTTAGCCTCTACCCTTTTGGTGTCCAGGGGTGGGAGCTGGGCACTCTGCCAGGGGGCTTGAGCTGTAAGAGCGGATTAGTAGGCTCTGCCTTCCAGGCCCAAACTTGAGCCTAGTCAGGCTGGAAGTGGGAGTTGAAGTTCTTTCAGGTGATTCAGGCCCTTGGACAGGACCTCCACCCTAGGTCGCTGGCAGGAATAGGGAGGTAAGGTGAGTCCTGTGCCACCGGGGTCTCAGGTCTAGGGGTCTCAGGGTGGGGGAGCCAGTCTCTGCCTCCACATGGGCCAGGAGAGGGGGCTGTGCACCTCTACCAGGTAAGCTGGGCGGGTGCAGGGGTGGTCCCCTCTGGTTTACTCAAAACTTAATCAGACTTGCACTAAGAATGAAAAAAAAAAACTGTTTTCTAGCTGCAGACATAAAGAAGAGGAAAGGAAGTAATAACAGCCTGGACACACTCACTACCTGGGTAGGACCTAAACAGAGCATGATCGGAAGACAAGAACATGAAACTAGCAATTGTGGTGACCTATCACAGATTTGCACCTACAGGTCTCCGGGGCTGGGGAAACAAACCTCTGCAGAGTTTTCTGCAACAGGAGTGAGGCTCTCTCCTTCACCAATCAACGGGGGAGGGGGGGGAAATCACTGAGATATGGCTGTGGCTTCATGGCAGAACTGCATACACAAGAAAGGAGTTGGACCAACCACTTGAGAAGTCTGTTCCCAGCAGGTAACTTCACTGCCAGTGGCTGGGAGTTGGGGCTCCCAACCCAAGATACCAGAATTATATGGCACAGAAACAGCGCCACATGACACATACAGGAAAGGAGCCTGAAGTACCGCATCATGCACCTGCCCTGGAAGTGGTTCCTGACTGCTTGACCTGACTACCAGCCTCAGTTACTCCTGCAGATCTGAGCAGCCTAGTCTGTTGTGATCCAGAAGTGCAAGCCTGTACCCAGACAAAAACGACATGATTCCAGAGCTGGGCATGGAGTGTGTGCCTATAATCTCAGTTACCTGGGAGGCTGAGGCTGGGTATCACTTGAGTCCACGGGTTCAAGACAGCCCTGGGAAACATAGCGAGATCTAGTCTCTTAAAAATAGAGAGAAAAAAAGGACATGGTTCCAGAAAAAGAAAAGACCAGAGGGCCAAACATGGACCACTAACTTACAGCGTGAGGAGCTGGAGTGACCGGAGGGGTAAAGGGGAAACAGGGAGTAGGGTGAGAGAATGGAGGAATATGGAAGTGAGGGCCGTACCTAAGTGGAACAATAAACATACAAATTGGCCAATGTTGTATGAAAATTAGAGTATAAAAATAAATAAATAGAATTAAGATTTTAAAAAAACACGTTCATATTGGTAACTGACTTAGTATAATTCTTAACAAACTTGGCATACTGGTTTTGAGCCTGCAACAAACCAGAAGGGACCATGGAACGAGCCTTAGAAACACACTAACAATGGTAAGGCAGGAGGGCAAGAAAGAGCAGTTTGACAGAAGTTAAGAAAGGCACAACAAATCTAGATCGCAGTTTGTAAAAGCGAAGAAGAGTTTCACAAGTCTCAACAGATCCTGAGGGTATCTCTGAATTGCTCAGCCATAAGAGTTGTAAAGCTGTCCATGACTCAGCAAGTCTCATATTTAACTGAAGCATTTCAAATAAAAAATACATTGGTGTTAAGGAAGTAAACTATTATTTAAGAAGAAATGTAGAATGGCTCATTTCCCCAGGAATGAAGAAATGAGGTTGAACTGTTATGAGCAGCATCTTCAATTTTCTTCATCTTATTTTTTCTAAAAATATAACAAATTCCTTAAAGCTATAATGACCATCCCAAAATCTGTCCTAAGATAACTTTTATAATGTATAAAGGAGTAGGGACTTAATGACAACATGCATATTAAGATATTTGGAGACCTACAACATATCACTGTACAAATGCACTGTTTAATGAAGCAAATGCATTGCAGAGATAGTTTATTATCTGTGCCTTCATTACTAGAAGTAGAAATATATAGGAAAAAGTATGTACATTAGGATATAACTTTCTTTCAATCTCAATCCCTCAACTTCCCTCCAGGTTAAGTGTACTTCAGAGTCTTCATCCTCCCTATGAAATTCTCCAAACACTCTCTCTGGGTAACACACTCCTGCAATATCCCAGATTATAATCTTCCATTCTCAAGGAAGAGACATTCTACTATAATGGTTAAAAGTATGGTCTTTACAGCCAGATTGGGTTCAATGGTATGAAACTGAGTGTTTAATTCTTATGTGTAAAATGGACAGTAAAATTAGCTATCACTTAGTATCAAGCAACAAATGTTAGTGATAAGTAGATTATGGCACACCTACAAAGAACCTGGCATGCGTGGGATGTTAGAGAGTCAAAAGTGAATAAGGATTATTCACCACGTTGAAAGAACTTGTTCTCATGGGGAAAAGACCATTAAAATAGACATAGACATGTTATTAATAAAGATATGGCAGCTATGGTGCTATGGAAAGTGGAGAAGGAAGAATTAACCCAATAGATTCCCAGATGACAGGTCTCCTGTGTCTTAAAAAAAAGTTAGACAAGGAAACAAAGGTTATGAGTCTATGCCCTGAGCCACAATTAAGGGTTAATCCTGAGCATCACATCTGGGCATGAGGCACTCTGCTTATAAAAAAAGGCATAATATGTACATTATTATAGAAAGGTACTGAAAATAACCAATGATGGTACCAAAACCCCCCCATCCATGATTCTGGCATCCTGAAATTCCCACAATAAAAACTCAGTGCCCGAGCATCCCTTATATCCTTTCTGAATATGCAAAACACACCTAAAAGTATAGGTAGACAATTGGGAACTAACATCTATAGAACACTTCTGTGTGCCAGGCACACATGACATTAGCTATTTCACCTAATGCTCACAACCCAATGAAGAAGGTATTATCTTCATTCTACAGATAAACAGTTTTGGTAGGTTAATTAATGTGCCCAAGGTGACAACTCTAAGAGGATGGGTCTGGAGCCTTACCCTGAAAATCTGCACTTCGGTGTAATCACTAAATTACACTGCTACTCTAGGATACCAACATGGAGATAAAAAAAAAAAGGCTGTATTAGTTTGCTAGAGATGTCATGATAATGCACCAATGACTGGGTAGCCTAAATAACAGAGATTTATTGTCTCATAACTCTGGAGGCTGGAAGTCCAAAATCAAGGTGTCAGCAGAGATGGTTTCTTCTCAGACCTCTCCTCTTGGCAGTCTTCTCCTTGTATATTCATATGGCTTTCCTTCTTGTCTTAATCCCCTCTTCTTCTAAGGATTCATCAGTCATACTGAAATAGGACCCACTCTAAAATATCCTATCTCCAAATAGAATCACATTCTCAGAGCCTTGGTTTTAGGATTAACACCTGAATTTAGGAGAAACACAATTCATCCCCTAACAGTGACACTCTCAAAAAGATCCTCCTTGTAAGGAAACACAGGGAAGGCCCTTAAGTGTTTTGAAGTCATAAAAGAAGTTGAGAAAGGGGTTTTGAGAAAGGTAGGGATGCTCTTATAGGAAGGTGAGTCAATAAGTAAATGATTACCACTCCTTGGGGATATTTTGAAAATGTACAGGGTGTTTTAGAACTTACTGACTACAAGAAACCATTAGCATTTGATAGGCAGAGGTCGGAGTTATGGAATGCATGGAGCAGTCCCATACACAAAGAATTGCCCCATGTACTAGAAAAGCGGAATGTAAGACCAGACTACCCCAACACAGTTATTGGGAATACTTGCATATACCAATGCTATCGCTTTTGTAGTTAAAAGCCAAATCATTTAGGATAAAGGATTTCTGTAAGTAGAAGTTTGAATCAAATAAAAACATGGACTCAAAATTCAAAGTTCTCGTTCTGTGCTGTATGTATCAAAGTATTTTCAACTACTAATTTGTTGAAAAGGGGTTTCGTGGAATGACAGCATAATTGCAAAAGCAAGGAAGCCTCTGCAAAAATGTCCGTGAGTCATCTTTTAATAAATTTCAAAGAAAACATTATTAAATGAGCAGATAAAGTATATCAGTCTCAATAAAAGTTACTTTTAATATTTGAGACTATTGCCACACTATGTATTTTCAAAAAAAAACATTTATAACAAAAAAAAGCCAAACCCTTGCTGTGAAAGACTACATTTAAAGTATTTGTTCGAAGGTTGCCTGCAATTACTGCCCAATTTCTACATACTTGTTTTATTGTTTGTCTATACCTCAACACCAAGAGAAGGAAATGGACTCTGAGGTCTTTTTAAGTACCAGAAATCTAAAATGTGCCTTGAAAGGAGGTTGTACTGAAAACTCCAAGATATGACTTCTGTGAAACCTGGTCATCTGTCCCACATTACAGCACAGGGAATTAATTTGTCAATAGATGTATAAATATGGCCCAGGTCATTTGTAAGTATACCATTTTCTTCATTTTAAAGGTCTATAATTTTTCCTAACATGCTTTCTCTACTTCAAGTTTTTTAATTCTTCTTTCTATATACATGCAAGTCTGGTCAATATTGTTGATTTTTTCATTTTCCTGTGCTTTGTATACCAAATTATCTCATATAACCAGACAGTTCAGGAGAAGATACAAGTGTCAATTACTGCATTCCATCTTCCAATACAACTGTACTCTCACAGTTACACCCTGAAATACATACTATGTTATTATAAATTACACTCATTCATCATGTAATCACATCTTTATATTTATTTATGGTTCATTAAAAAGGGGATTCTGAAAGGGATAAGAGACAAGTATGGTGATTTGCAAAAACTGACCCTAAATGTGAACAAGATAGGTCAGCAAATTGAACTTAGAAACAATAGCCTGGAAACTGGGGGAAAAAAACTGCAAAAAAGTTAGAAACAAAAGGAGAAACGTGGTTTATAAGAACCCCAAACTGAGGGTGGATATGGAAAACTGACTTGCAGTAATGCTGTAAGACCTCATTCAGTATCAGTCATAGCATCGGGGTTGATTGAGGAATACAACATGTGAAGATAGACTAGTTAAAATTTCAATCCTGAAGCAGTCACAAAAGTCAGACTGACTAGTAGATCGATAATGAAGCCTACGGTTCATGCAACATGTCACTGCTAAAATAAATCTTAGTTGTAGTTGTACCTATAATGGCTGGTATATGCGGTCGAACTTCAGAAGAGTAAGAAAAGGGGGTTAAGAAGTCAGCAATAATGAAAGATCAAGAGGCCATTACTTGGAGGATTTAACTTCAGAAAAAAATTCTATCCCTAATAAGATACCATTCCTTCTCTGAGTATAGCAAAGAGAAAAACATTAAAGGGGTTGAAGAAAACTGCAGAGGACAATCAGTTTAACCCATTAACTCTAAGTGGGCTCCATTTCCCCTAAGTCTAGGCCAACATCTAAGCCAGTAACTCAGAGTAACTTTTAATTAGGTTCTTTGAGAACAGAAATGCTAAAAAGCAGTTTGGTCAACACTCTGTTTGATGCTTAAAGTTTGTCATGCTATATTAGCTTGTCCCTTAACTATAAAATAAAGCTTCTAAAAGAACAACGAAACAATTAAAGCACTAAAACAAGGATTTGATTCTCTTTTCGTGTCCTGACGGGTAGCGGCAATATAAATTCCAGAGCATCAAGTTTGTCCCCATTCCCTTTTCCTCTACTTTAAGAAGGTTATTGTGAATTCTTAATAAAGCATCAGAATAGATCTAATTTATAACAAATAAACTTTAAGAAGCCACAGAGACTACATTTAATCAGATTACTTACAAAGACAAACTTTCATATATTTTGCAAGAACCTTACAGCATATTCTTCATAATATTCTTCATAATCCAAAAATTAATTTTAGGAATTACATTCTAGACCATAGATATGATTTAAAGTTCTAAAGTCTGAAGTTAAAATAAAGCAAAGTCTGCAGTCTGAAGCTAAAATAAAGCTAATGATTATTCACTTTAATTTTATTTGCCAAGTTCATTTAGGTTGATAAATTAGAAGGTAAAGTATCATAAACTCACAGGTAAAGTCATGAATATTTCAAGGATAGTTTCGCCTCTAACAAGTCAACATCAATTTAACTAATAGATTCTGTTGTTAGTTGACAAGTGTTAATAGAACATCAAAACAGATCATTTAAATTCATCTTACCTAATTAAAACAAAATGTTTATGCTATAAATATTTGGCTACAACAAAAAAACTTGAAGATAAATATTTTATTATTTTACACTGAAAAGAGATACTTAAAATACTACTTCAAAAACTACTTAGATATTCTTTACTTTCCTCTCGTAATTTATTCAGACTGATAAAAAAGGTCAGCTCGCCCTCCCCCTCCCCATTCCCAACTTAGTATGCATTCATCTTTAAAACATAAGGTTAAATACATTTTTTTCCAAATTGAAGCTAAAGCTATTTTTAAATATTGATTTATCACTTCAATGACCTTTGAAACATCCAGGTATTAAAGTGACTAGCATTACATAACTGATATGACTCTTTTTTCACTCTAGATACTAGAAAAATGGTTGCCATGTTTAACCATCAGACTGAGTCTAGAAAAGAAGATAATAATCTGGTAGTTTTCATATGGCATAGTTCTATTTACAGTTTCCTCGAAGGTTTTATAAATAATCTTTTCATGCTCTGTAACAGCAGAATGGGGGAAGAAAAGAAACTTTCAAATCACAAAGACCTAAGCTGAAATTCCAGTTTGGCCAAACATTTCCTAGCGACTGCCCCTCCATTTTAATTTCTTCATTGTCCACAGAATTATAACGACTTCTTCTCAAAGGGTAGTACTAAAAACTGAATGGAACAACATTAATGACAAGTGTCTAAGCAGAAATATAATAAATGTTAGTCTCCTATCTTCCCCTCCTTATTGACAATAACATTGAATTTTAGTACATCTAAATGTAAATTCTTCAATTAAAGTGCTTTCATTCAAACCATGAAGGGGGAAAGTTGCAACTTAAATCTGAAATATATGCTTAATACTTTAAATATTTATTCCCTTAAACCTCCAACTCCCTCAATTATTGGATGGTGAGATAAGTTATTGTGTATGTGAATGACAAACACCCATTAATATAAAGAATATACTATGGTCAATATATTCAACTACATTTCTGTGTTACATGAGCAAGACACGTGGACATCCATGTTTACTACAGCACTATTTACAATAGCCAAGAACTGTAAACAAACTAAGCACTCAATGACTGATCAGTGAATTTAAGAAAATGTGCTATCTATACACAATGGAATACTACTCAGTCTAAAAGAAAAGCTGAACTCTCACCATTCGTGACAACATGGATGGAACTGGAGGGGATTATACTAAGCCAAGTTAAGTCAGAAAGAGAAGGACAAATACAGGATGTACTCGCATGTGAAGTACAAAGAAACAAAACAGACACAACTAAACAAAAATAAACCTGTAGACTGATTTATAGAACTTATGGTTAACAGAGGGAATATAAAAGGGGGTCGGATGAACCAACAAAGGGAGTCAATTGAATGTTGACAAATGGTAGTAGAACTTCAGTGGTGGATGTAACATTGTACATAACAGTTATTGAGGTACAATGCTATAACCTTGAAACTAAAATAATATTACAAAATAATGGCACATCAAAAAATGTTACTTATGGCCATAGGCATATGAAAAATTGCTCAACACACTAATAATCAGGGAAGTGCAAATCAAAACCACACTGAGATATCATTTACACCAGTAAAAATGGCTCATATTAAAAAAAAAAAACGGGCAACAATAAGTATTGGTGTGGAGGATGTGGAGAAAAAAGAACACTCTTACAATGCTGGTGGGAGTGCAAACTGATCCAGTCACCATGGAAGGCTGTGTGGAGGACCCTCAAACAACTGAAAGTGGAACTGCCATTCGACTCAGCAATCCCACTACTGGGAATCTACCCAAAGGACACAAAAACACTAATTAAAAAAGTTACATGTACCTGGATGTTTATCGCAGCACTATTCACAATTTCCAGGATATGGAAACAACCCAAATGCCCCAAAACTGTAGAATGGCTGAAAAAGATGGGTTATATCTACACAATGGAATATTATTCATCAATCAAACAAGACAAACTAATGTCATTCGCAGCAACATGGTTAGAGCTAGAAGGAATCATGTTAGCGGAAATAAGCCAGAAAGGAAAAGAGAAATACAGAATGGAATGGTCTCACTATATGAGAGCTACAGGGAAGACAAACAAACAAACATACAAGAAAAATATAAAATTGCCAACGGAAATGAGGCATTGATTAGGAGAGAGGGAGAAGGGTAAGAGTGGGGAAGGGGGAGTACACAAGAGATAAAGATGGCTCACAGGTGACAGGGTAGTGGGAGAGCCTCAGGGTAGACAATGATGTAATATATATGTGTGTGTGTGTGCACGCAATCAATAAAAAAATAAAATTTATAAAATAAATGTTATTTATTATATTAAGTTTTAAATGCTTTTTTTTTAAATGAAAGAAATAAAAGTCATTTTTGGATGACAGTGGGACTTTTTCTGGTTTTTAATCCCTAACTCACTTTAGTTGTGATTCCTAATATTTGACAAAGTTTTATTACTTTTCATACTCTAAAAGTTCAGTTAATTTAAATACATTTAAAAAGATAAACGTATAACAACCAGCACTTTCTGAATTTGCATTGGCCCAATACCCTCCTGAATCTGCTTATCTTCCATGCAAAGAGATAGACCTGGGCTATAATTTCTGATTGCACACCCCCTGGGCAAAGTGGATTGGACCTGCAAAACTAAACTAATTATACTGGGAATTAGAGCAGAGCAATTCCTGTCTAGCTAGAAGTGAACTCCAGGTCTTAATACAGCAATGTGCACAGAGCATCTGAGACAGTCTTTAGAGAAAAAGGGACAGGACGAAGGACCCATATAAAAAGCAAGAAGGACACCAACTGAGCACAAAACACAAATGCCCAGAACACAAGAATATGGCCAACATTACTCAGTCATTACCAACTAGCTGCCTTTGTACCCTCCATCTGTCTCCAACTATCGTGCCAGTACTAGTTATGTTTGTTGCTTGGGAGGAAAAGACTTGGACTGAGACAGAGATAATAAAGGAAACACAAAAACCAAAACTCCTTGGACATCACCACTTTAGCATATTAAAACTATCACAACTGAAATAACTTACAAAACTGAAAAATCTCCAGTTTTAGAGTAAATTTCAATGACTCCATTCACTGTTATTTTCTGCCAAAATAGGTGGCAGTATTATCTAAAAAACTGTGCTTAGGTAGAAAAAAAAAAGCTGGGTAGGATGACTACTTAGCAGAAAGAAACAAATAACAAGAATGTTTGGGACTGGTAGGGAAGATGATCTTAAGCTCCAACTTAGGTATTTAAGCCAGTATTTTTCAAATGAGTGGGATGTGAACTGTTTAGAAGATCAGGATAATCATTTGAGTTTCATGAAATAAGTGGTAAGAATAAAAAATAAGTGTTCTTTCACTAATACTTTTCCCAGGAACACACTTTGAGTAATTAAGTCCGGAAGTGAACTACACTCATCCCAGAGGTGGCTGAAGACACAAGTTCCTACAATTACACTTTTACAGCAAACTTCTTCTGAGTCACAAGTAAAATTCTTCACAGGAAATTAAACTTTAAGTTAATTCAAAATCAATCAGAGAAATAAAAACACAAAGCAATAAAGACTTCTTAAACAGAGAACCTACAAAATCTTATGTTAGGCAAGAATCTAGTAGCTAGTAACAAAAAGAAAGTAAGGCACTGATAAACTGATCTTTATCAAAATGAGCATCTCTTGTTTTGAGAGTCAAGAGAATGAAGAAAAGCCACAAACCAAACATATTTGTAATTCAAATAATAAAAAAGGATTCTGTATCCAAAATCAATAAAAAACAAATACAATTCAACAAAAATAAAGATAACCCATCTTAAACAAGAAAATCTAAGCACTTGAAAAGATGCTCAGAATCATGAGTCATTAGGCACATGCAAATTAACACACTAACAATTCTTAAACCATGCTCTGCTCTTACCCACATTTAAGAGACTTTCCAACAGTTTCTCATTGCTAGTAATATTATGTAAACAATCTTACTTTTATACAACTTTGCACACACATTTTTTTCTGTGAATTTTCTAATTTATTCATTTGCCCTGTGCTTTTTTTTTTTTAGTTTAATGGATTTTTCTTTAACTATTCATTCCTGGTGACTTTTTTGTTCTTATTGTTTTCTCCTGATTTGCTGCTGATATTTTTTAAGGTAATCAGTTTTGGGGTATAATTTACATAGAATAAGCTTCATTAATTTAAAAAAATACAAAGAAATACCAGGACATATCTATTGGAATGGCTAAAATTAAAAAACAAAAAGCACAGTATGCAAAGGTTTGCTAGGGAATAATTTACACACCACACAAGACTATCCACTTAAAAGAATAAACACAATGAGATACTACTACATACCTATTTGAATATCAATACCAAAGTGTCAGCGTGTGAGCTAAGCAGCTGACACCTGACACTCTTACACATCCCTGGCACACTTTTCCATATATATATATATATATATATATATACACATATACATATACATATATATATATACTACTGGTGGAAAAGCACATGCTTCACTCAGTAAATGCAGCGGGGAAAATGTTTGGTAAAATTCAACAGTCACTCAACAATTTTAATGAAAGTGGTACCCCCACCAAGGAAAAGAGCTTGACATTTTCTTATAAAGCTAAACATATTATTTACTGAGTGATCCATCAATCCTACTCCAAGGTATTTACTCTAGAGAAATGAAAACTTATATTCACACAAAAATATGTTAACAAACGCTTGTGGCAGCTTTATTTATAATCACCTCAAACTGAAAATAGTACAAGTGTTTGTTAACTGGTGAATGGATAGAGGTGGTACATTCACACAAAAAATATTACTCAGCAATAAAAAGAGACAAAGAAAATGTTGGTGAGTTGCATACAAGCTAAGCCTTCCCCATGCTGTCCTACTCTGTTATATGGATCTATCAAGGCCTCAAAAGACCCAAAAAGAGGCCATGACCTTACTTTCTGCTGTCCAAGGAGAGATAGATATTTATCTTTAAGAATCTATTAATTAATTAATTAATTATAATCGCTCCCAATCTCAGCAAACAAGTTATCGCTCATCTTTCCCAAAATGACTTTCCTTTCCTTTTCTTTAAATTCCCCAGACTTGCTACACTTCTTTGTCCTAACCCTCTTAGTGATCGTATTTGCCTGTGCAGATTCCCAGTATATACATAACTTTTTTCGTCCTTTCAATACGACTGATGTTAAATGATTAATTTTCAGACTAAAAAGAAGGAAAAAGAGGAGTTACCATCTCCTCCTGTAATACTGTATTTCCAGAGGAAGGGGAAGTCCCAGGTTCTCTGCCCCACCCTAAGGAAGGGTGGAGCTGAGCAGGGAGGAGAGCTAGAGAAGAAGGAAAGAAGAATGAAGAGCTGGAGAGGCACATTAAGAAGCAAGCGAAGAAGCTGCACTTCCTTTGGGGCCTTGGACTTGTACCAGGAACTTGGGGGACACAGAAGGAGACACTTGAAAGAGACAGAGACATGGGTGAGAGACCTATGGGGAAGCTGACAATGGTAGCCTTTATCTTTATGTTGGTTTTGATTTTGCTATTTTCTTTCAAATTTGTCTGGTGCTCCTTCTGTCCCCTTTCAATGGGTCCCCACCAGAAAGTGCCTTAGGCTTGTGGCCAATTCTGAAGCCTCAGATACCCCACTTAAGGCCATCCTATTTTGGCTAAGCATTTACCCCTAAGGCATTGGGTAACTTTGGGTGATTCTTGCAGAAACTATTTTAGCTATATTCTTTCTTTTCTCTATATTGCACAATATTTGTATTGAAGTTTTTTCCCATTGATGGTCTTATGCACTGGAGTACGCTTTGCCTTTATGCAGCAGATGGTAAAACCTATTTAGAGCATGCATATTAGCGGACCTGGGGTGTTCCTCATTCTGTTCTATAAGCCTGACACTTGATACTTGGCAACAAGTTGGATGACTCTCAAAGGCATTATGCTAAGTAAATGGAGGCCAACTACAATGCAAAGTACTGTATGATTCCACTTGGTTGACATTCCAGAAAAGCAAACCTATAGGGACAGAAAACAGATCAGGAATTGTCAGATTGGGAGTGAGGAAACTGGCTGGCTACACATCAGGTGAGTCTGAGTGGTGACAGAACTCTTCTATACTTTCATTGGTATAGTGGTACCATGATAATTATGCTTGTCAAAATTAAGAACTCTACACTAAAATGGGTGAATTTTTTCCAGTATTTAAATTATGCTTCAATAAGCCTAACTAAAAATATTTAAAAATTAAATACATGTGACTTGGACACAAACAGAGGGATTATAAAATACAAACATACCACAGGACTGTTTTAAGTGATAATAAATTTTCAGAACTCCTTTCTTCAGGCTCTACTAATTAAACCATTTTAATGAGGTTCCAAAATGGTCAGTAAGAAAATAATTGTAGCTTTTTAAAATAAAATCAGTTATGCCAATATTTGATTGCCCAAAGCATACTCAAAAACTTAAATGTAACACTAACACAAGATGGTTTCTAGAAAAAAAACTTATGCTAATGCCTGTATCCATTCAGAACTTTAGATTGTAAAAGGCACTTTCACAGACCTATTTGCCTTATTACAAAAAACCTCACTTGCAAAGAAGTGCTCCAAAAACTATGTTGCCAGGAAGCTGCAAGCCACAATGGTCACTGTGAGATAAGGTCCCAGCACAATTGAGCACAGTTGTGAAATAAGGATTGTTAAACCCCAAGCTTCATTTTCTTGTCCCCTGAGTGATGTTAAACCCTGAGGTAAAATTCTGTCCCAGACTATAAGACAGACAAGACTAGTGATAGGGCCATGGGATCGTGGGATCTTCAAACAGAAGCAACGGTGGAGGAAGAAAATCAAATACAAACATACTCACATTTGCATTCATACCCTCAGCTCCTGAAGGGTAACAGCAGGCTGTCTCTTGTCTAGGGTTCATTTAATTCTGAAGCTTTCTCCCTAGAACAGTATCTCTGCAAAACACTGGCACCTAATAGGTAACATTTTTCTTATGCTCAATGTGGTCCCCTAATTCCTCAGTCCTGGGCCTTTGTTCATAGTATCCCCTCTTTCTGGTCACTTCCACTCTTAAATTTCTCAGGAACAGAGACAAAGTTTTGTTAGTCCGGGAGCAACACCACTATGGGAGCTCGAAGTGTATTTTGCAGTATACAGAGTAAGGTCTCAATACTTTCGTTGAACTGCATTCCATAATTGACTGTGTCACACAATTCTAGAAAGTGCCCAGCCAGAGGAAACAAAGCGGTAAGCCCAGAAAGCAAAATTGCCAGAATAATAAAGTGAAAAATTTGCCCCTTATATTCACCAGGGTTCACCAGGGAAAAAGAAACAGTAAGACATCTATGTAGTTTTTATTTTATATAAAACTCACAAAGAGATTTTCAGGAACTGACTCAAGCAATTGTGGAGGTTGGCAGGCTGGAGGCCCATAGATGTGATATTCAAGCTTGAACCCTTCAAGGCAGTTAGTGAGCTGCCAAACAAAATCTCTGTTCTTTGAGGTAATCTGTCAAATGATTGGATCAGAACACCTACATTATGGGGAGCAGTCTGCCTTATTCAAAGTTTACTGAATTAAATGTTAATCTCATATAAAAAATACCTTCAAAGAACCATCTAGAATGTTTGACCAAATCGCCTAGTTGACATATTACATTAGCGATCCTGTAATCTAAAAAGGAGAGGTTCCATGTGCCCTGCCTCACCTAATGAAGGATGGAGTTGAGCAGCAAGGAAGAGCTAATAGGACTGGGAGAGAAGACTTAGAAGAGGAACCTGAAGAAAAAAGTAATATGTGAAGAAGCCATACTTGCTTCTTGGCCTTGGACTTGTACCAGGGACTTGGAGGACATGGAAGGAGACACTTGAATGAAACAGAGACATGGGTGGGAGATTTGTGGGGAAGCTGACAATGGCAGCCTTCATCTTGAGTTGAATTTTGCTTTTGTTCCTTTCCTTCCAGACTTGCCTGAACCCTTCTGCCCTTTTCCTATGCTATTTGTTAATTTTGTTGCATTTCAAGCACATTTTTTTTTAAAAATCGTAGATGAATTCATTCAAGGTAGTCTCGCTGCTAGAACACAGCACAATATTTTCTTCTACACTGCTCTTTCCAAGTAAGGTAGAAGTGACCTTAACCAAAAATTAGGTTTCAACATATCAAGAAACAAAAGGATGAAAATAGTTTCAAATAAAGCATGTGTTACTTAAAAATAATATGAAAACAGTAGGCTCAAAGTGGAGTCATTCACAATGGAATCACACCAAGATTTTAATATCTAACCTAATGTCCGTTTCAGCCTATCCCAAAGAGCAGAAATTTAAACTAAGCAATGAAGAGTTCACAGGTCACCAATCTGCGTGATTAAGACTGCCTTCTTCCTTCCCCACTAAGAAATGTGGTTTTGTCCAAAGTTATCTCCTCTGTTTCTAATGACCTTGGCCCCTCCTTTTTTGAGCATAAAATCTTTTCTTTAGCATAATCTTTTAAATTTACTTTTGGTATCATATATCAGTCTTCTTTGTATGGTTGTTGGTCCACTTGGGGATACCCTCGTCCCCCTAACACTCCTCCCAACCCTGGTCACTCCATCTGCTTTCTCATTGCTGTTTGTTGGTCCATGTTTAGCCCTTTAGTCTCTTTTTTCTGGAACAATGTCCTTTTCCTGGGTGAGGATCAGTGTTCCTGGGGCTCAGTAGACCGTGCTCCTCAGATTTCTAGTCTTAGTTTGCATCGGGTAGCCAATCCAAGCTCATTTGGAGCCCATCAATGCCAGTTCATCTGGGCTGGATGTCTCCTCCATTTTGTTCTCCATCCCTCTTTGGTGTTCCCGACCACCACCTTGTAGTTCTGGCCTCAGACTTAGAGAGCCTTATTCCTCTCCTTCACCAGTTAATAGTTGCCTGAATGGGACAGATGTCGATTGATGGTTGGTCTGGATGCTCTCCTCATTCATGGGTTTCTGCTTAGCTGTTGGGCTACTGCCATATTTCTGTGGTCTTCCTCTATCTGTACAGAGGGGATGCACCTTGCTTTTGTTGGAGCTTCTCTGAACCAGAATTCTGGCTCTTAGGCCCCGGTGACAGTGACAGTGTTGGAGTAACCCTGATGGTCATCTCTATAGTTGGTCTCACAGTCTTGTGTTCAGTAGTTCACTCTAAACTCTTCTTGGGTCTTACCCAAGGGGGAGTGTGTGTCCAGGGCTTTAAATCACATCCCTCATTGATATGGGTACTGTGGTGAAATTGGGGGCCATGGCCCCCACCATGGTAATGCCGCATTAGGATAGCAGCCATTGTGCTCTGGTGGGTGGAGACCTGGAGAAGAGAAGCCAAGTCTTCTCGGGAGGGGAACAGAGAAGGAGAGACAGAGCTGGAGACGAGAGAGCACAGGGCAGCAGCAAGGAGGCTGGAGGTCACGAAGCTGAGCGGCCATTGTCATGTGCAGCAGCAGGGCAGGGAAGGAAGCCACACTGTGGGGTTCCATCTCCAGTTCAGTCTGGTGAAGAGCCCAGGGAAGCATGCTGAAGAAACTTGTGACCTGTGTAAGTTGACTTGGAAACTCGGTACTTGAAAGCTTGCTTTAACTTTGAAACTGCAAGGCTTGGGAATTGTCTGAAGACCTGAAGAGAACTTGCAGAGCCACTGTTTTCATCATGAGAAGTCTGGAGTGGTTGTCCTGTTGTTTCCAGTGAGTCTTGGTGGTTCGGAATGAAAGAAGACTGGAGCTGTGTCTTTGGAGGAGGATCAACGGCACCATCTTGGTTTCTTCATTTAGCTTGAAGGTGGGACAGCCACCATTTTTTGGACACATGTGACTAAGGACCCTTGTGTAGCTTTTTGGACTAGAGACTGAACTTGGTGGTACGATTACCCAAGGGGTCCATTGTACCCCCAATAGACTTTTGCCTATTTTGTCTTTTTAGTGAATAAATCTGTTTGTGCCTCCTCTTAAGGTTAGTGTGGTCTTGCTATTGCTCATGCAGGCTGGAATGAATCTAATGAGTGGCTGGGTTTAAAGGGCCAGCTGCTTCCATTTGTAAGTTTAGTTAAGTTCTCTGCTTTGTTTTCTTACCCGATTTCATCACCTCATCTATTTCTTCTTTTGGACGATTTACATTTTTCTTGTTCCTAATGAGGACTGACTGGTGTGGGAGTTAACCAGAAGGGGTTAGTGTCTCCCCTGCCCCTTACTGCCCATGCCCCGGCAAGACTTCCCATGCAGACCAGAAGGCCCTTGTGGGTTGCCCACACACCAAGCCCCAATCCCCCTCACCTGGGAACAGGGACCTGGGCCTGCCAAATTCCCAGACACAAAGGATTAAGCAGGCTGGTGGGAAGCATGCACAACCACGGGATTAAAAACTCATGCAACCATGGTGGGCAGGATGGCCCCCACTCCCCCATAGAGACCAGAAGACCCTTGCAGGGTGCCCACACCCCAATCCCTGTCCCCCTCACCTGGGAACAGGGGCCCAGGCCTGCCAAAGTTCCAGACACAAAGGACTCAGCAGACAAGGGGAAGCAGATGCAGCCATGGCATTATCTTTGGCATAATATTTTGCAGATCTTTCTATCTGCTACCAAATTTGGGTGTTTCCAGAGTTCATGAATTGGTTAAAAAACCAATTAGATCTTAAATTTATGATATGATATGATATGATATGATATCATATATGATATCTGATATGATATGATATGATGTGATATGATGTGATATGATGTGATATGATATTTATTATATATTTGTTATTTAACTAATTTTGGAATACAAAGTGAACTACACCTCCAGGAATGAGAAACACAGGTGTGGTACCAGCAAAATGCTTTTGAGTCCACGGTCTTTCTCACTATTCCTGAGGGGCCTCAGTACATTCCTCTTGGTTCTGAGCTCTTCTCTGGAGTTTGTGATTTAATTTCTTTCCCAATACAGGGTAGGTACACTTGAGGTGGTAGGCTAAATCTGACCATAGTAAATGGAATTGGTAGAAGTTTTCACCTGAATCATCTGAGCTGGTAGACAATTCTGGCAGGAGCTGAGCTCCAAGCCTTTAATATTACAGTTCAGGTTTTGAGTGGAAAGAACCTTAAATATATTCGAATATCCATGGGGAACTCTTAGTGGCAGTGTGCTATTGTCCATTCCATATGGAGCCCCCAGCCCATGGTTTTCACTTGTTAAGCTCTGTGGTTCAACCCATTTCCTAGTTCAAATTTCTAACGGAATTCTCTGTGGTGTATATAGGGCCTGTTCTTGGCCAGTTCAGCTTGCTGCTGGTGTCATGATGTTAGGGCAAGAGTATGTCCTGCATGAACTCCACTCACTGATGTTTTATGGACTCCACCCCCACCTCCATGCCAAAGATACCAGGTATCAACGACTCCAATTCCCACTGTGCTATGAATCTGCTATGACTTGACTTCCCAAAAGAGGGATTTTTCGGCACTAAGGGTGGTGTCAGATAGCCAGGCTTGGCATAAAACCAAACACTTGTCAGCCTGTACACTCTTGATTTTACCTGCCTTCAACATGTTTTCAGGGTCCCAGGTCATACAGCATTACCGGTAGTAAACATTCACCAATTAATCTTTCTCTTTCTCTCTGTGTTCCCCTTCTTTTCATTTTCCCATTGTAAATAAGTCTTTTGTTAACCTCCCTATACATGCCGCAGTTGGGTCTTGTTCTAAGTTATTTATTTAGCACACCAGTGAGGACTTACACTCAGATCATCCCATTTCCTTTTGAGGTTGTCCTGTAAAAATAAAATATATGTTGGTGTAGATAAGGCATAACTGAAAAGAAATGAGATCTGGCTGTGCTTTGTCATGCTATGTGCTATGTGCTCCTACATTTGGAGTTTGGGGATTTTTTGTTTGTTTGTTTTTTGTTTTGTTGATCTGTCTCTCTGGTCTCCATCACCAGAGAATGCATGTGTCAGTCAGAGATCATAAAACATTGTGAATCTAAACTATGGGAGACGTGTTCATGAACACCTCATAGTTCTTATGTGTTGTTATGTATTTATAACTGGAGGTTCGGGTAACAGATCTTGCACTTCGAGATGCTATTCTGTTCCATTCCATAGAAAAAGGAAATTTGGATTCCAGATTCTTACCATTCTCAACCCATATATTGAGGCTCTGTCTCAAAAAGAGAGAAACTTAATGTGCACCTAGACAAAAACTACTGGCTGAGGAAATCCTGGAAGCAAAAGAGCTGCAAAATTTGGTGTGCAGGGTTACGCTATATAAGCAGAAGGCAGCAGGGCTCAAAAAGGGGGCATAGAGACACTTGAAAGAGACATGAAGACACCTGAGAAGGCTGTTAATGGAGACAACTGGCAGCGATTATCTTCATTTGTACTTTTATTTTGTGCTTTTTGTCCCATACTGGCCTAGCCCCCTTTCTGCTGTTCCCCACTATAAGGTACCTTAGACTTGTGACAAGCTGAGTTTCAGTGGTCCTGCTTCAGGACAATCCTGTTTGTTGGGCATCTGCGTATGAGAGGATGACTAATTTTGGAAATTTTTTTTATTGGGAGTCTCCTTTCTATTCTGCTCTCTATACACGCTAGTCTATTAAAAAATCTATCACATCAAGAGACTGCTTCCTTTGTCTTTATGTGGCAGGATCATGTTTTAGAATGTGTTCTAGAATGTGTACATACCCACCCCCCAAGTTTGCAGTCTCTGGGTGCCCCTTTGTTGCATACTAACACTCCTAGGTTATAGTTCTGCCTCGAAGTGAACCAAAACTCAGTTCAAAATTGTTAATGTGCTTTAACTCTTTCCTGTTGTAGTGTTTTATGTTGGGAGTGAATTTCTGGAATTTGCTTAAACTATAATAAACCTTATTGGTTGGTTGAATAGCCATTGATATGGAAAATTTTTTTAAACTGTTTAAATTACTTATTGAACCCATGAAAGTTTCTGAGCTCTCAAATGTCTTATTGGAAAAAATGAATTGTGAAAAAGAGGGAAGGAAAAAAAGTGTTTGCCTAGCTTCAGGGAATTATTTAATAATATGAAATCAGACTGAAAACCATGTCTTAATAAACAGTACAGTCTCAATTGAAAAGTCTACTTTCACTGGACCAGTAATATCAAAGACACCTTTAATATTTCAGTGGCCACAAGGGGGGCTCTTTTTAACATTCTCAAAGTTTATGCAGATATAAAGAAAAAAATTGAAGCCAAAGCTGATTAGTTGGTAAACAAAAGAATGTAAGATTGGTCATTTCAGTCTGGTCATTTCAGTCTGCCCCCTTTCTAGTTTTCCTCCTTTCTCATGTTATTCTTCATCAGTAAGAAAATCTTGGGATTTGATAGCTTTCCTTTCCCCTTCTTGCCATATTGAGAACTGGGCTTAGTCTCATTATAGCTGAACAGAGACAAGGATTTTATAGCATTTGAAGCTAAAGGTTATTGTCAGCCATCAGAGGTATTACTTATGTCTTTTTTCTTTTTGGTTAGTTTTGGAATGTTTCTGGTCTTGGGATCCACAGAGTTTTAACTGTAATTGAGTGAGCAGTTGAATGCAACACTTATTCAATGCGTCTCAGAACCTTAATTTCCACCTTACATGGGCAATTTCCTTCCTGATATTTAAAAAAAAGTTAAAAATATAACTTAATAGGTGATTCAACCTCTTGGCATACAGGCTACAACTCAAATGATTTGAGGAATTAGGCTCTCTCTAACTTACAAATGAAGGTTTTACAGGACTGAAGGTATAGCTGCAGAAACAATTCAAAGTCCACCTGTCCCAAATCTCCTCTAGGTATTTAAAAGAAAAAAACCTGGTTCTTGAAAGCAAGAACCCACGCACTGTAATGCAAATTTTAGGAGTTCCAGTTTCTTATCAGAAAGAGTAAGAAAGGGAGTGATTTTCATATATAATTGGAAAAGGGTCCCAAGAAATCAAAACACCAATCTAGGTCACTCTGAAGCTCTAGTAGCTAAATCCGAGTCAATGAGCATGCTTACTGGTGGGATTGCTGGAGCATGACACTGAAGACCACACTCCAGATCAAATATCTCTTACTCTGCTAAGAGTAAGAGGAGACTCTTGGTCTCTTCTTTTCCTCACTATAAATGGTAAAGAAATTAAACATAAAAATACCACCAATTCTAATCTCATCTTCTTTTGCATACCTTTATGCAAAACAAAGTTGGCAGTTCTCTTAACTCTTATTTCTGCTTTTCTCACTTTGTATAGCTTCCTTGGGCAAATCAATATCAAGCATCGCTTTGGCTTCAACTAGCACCCGCTTTCTAAAACACTTTATTTTTAAATTAATTTCTATTGTGGTTTTAAAAAAAGTAGACCTACAATAATTTATTTAAGACAAAACTTCTCTTCTGAGATTCAGATCCACTTATCCAACTATCTACTAGTGTGATACACCAGTCCTTTGATTTTAACTTTCTAGAATTTAACTCTTCATCTACATGTTTTGCTCTTTTCATCTCCTACTTCTTAAACTCTCTGGCACTGGGAATGGTAGGTCACCCACTAACTCTACACTTTAGCTTGGTTTTCTCTAACAGCCTCCTAACTAATCTCTTCATTAGTCCTAGGACTTGCCTTCAATTTGTTGTACATACTACAGCCTGACTAATATTGCTAAAAGGCTATCCTGAAGTCACTCCTCTGCTTAAAATTATTTTAAGTCACATTGCAACTCCACAGTGTTATCAGTGTACAAATACTGTTCAAATATACTGTACAGTACAGTACAGTATACTATACTATAGAGTTAACATACAAACTTACTAATAGTCCTCATCTTCCACTGCCAGCACTCAACACTGATTTGCTTACCCAAGTTCATGCTTTATCTCCCTTTAATGGCTCCCTCTATCTGGAACTGCTGCCCCCATTTTTCCTAGTTAACTGCTACACATTGTCTAAAAATGACTGAAATTAGTCTTAAATACTCTTGAAAAGCCTTAAGGAGACAGAAATTTTAGCAATGGTGTATTTAACTTTGGAAGAGTAAAGATCTTAGATATTGACAAAAAGATTCACAGACCATCTAATGAATTCTCAGATCCAAAGGGAGTGGGTTAAGGAGTTCTCAAAGTATTATCTTCTCCATACTGTTCATATGTGTAATACATTCTGTCAGTAACATTTCATGCAGTGACACTCTAGAAGGACGCTCAGAGAAAGATAGTTAAAACATGTACATGATGAGCAGGAGAGCAGAAAGAACTAGTTACACAAACTCAAAGAGATCTTACCAAACCTTTATGCTGAGAGTTGAAGGGACAGGGGGTATAAACTCAAAACTGAATTTACTAGAGTCAGTGCTTCAATCATATGTAATTACAGGCACAGATTTTACATGGAATTTACAACATGACAATAAATCCCTACAAAGTCACCAGTGTAAAATATTTCCTATGCTCATAAGTTCAATATGTAACAGAAGCATCTCCACAAGAAGGGAAGGTACCATGTCCCTGCCCCCTATTTACAAGCCTTGGATTAGCTACTAGGAACTAGGGGACAGGACTATGTGATCATGTGAAGCTGCATAACACAGAAGGTTGGTGGGCTCAAGGAGAAATGCATGGGGAGGATAGGCACTTCTTTCTTAGCTTTGGTGACTTGGAGGACACATGGAGAAGAGACATGTAGGGACTCTTGGAAGAGACATGTGGATGAGAGACACATGGGAGGCTGACAATAGCAGCAGTTAGCTCCACTTGTATTTTGACTTTGCTCCTTTCATTCCACACTTGAGTGGCCCTTTTTACCCCCTTTTAGGCTGGCCTTATTTGGATAGGTATTTACCCACGAGGGGTTAGGTGACTTTGGATGGGGTTAGGTGACTTTGGATGTTTTGTTGGAAAACTAGTCTCTTTTTCTTCTCTCTGTACAAACTTATTCTATTACATTTATTTTATACTCAGTGTCACCTATGTCTCTGTGCGTGGATAGGGGTATCTCTTAAAGGTGTGAAAGTTTGGGGGTCTCAGGGTGCCCCCCCAAGTTGTGTGCTAAGAAATGGTCTGCTTTAGAGATACAACGTACTTACCATTATAGTCCATCTACCTCAGTTCATATATCAAGTGGTGGCATAATCCAAAGGAGTTGTAATGTCCATGAAAATATCCTGACAGTTTGCATAAATAAAGAAAAAGCAAGGTATTAAGAACAATGCAGAAGAGAATGCTTTGGTGGTGGGCGTGGTAACAACACCTGGAGGAGACCCTATACCTCTAATGTAAATGCTACCTCAATTTTAAGAAAATACATTAGAACTGCTACTTCAGGATGGAGCCAACAAATTTATTACACTAGGTGAAACACCTATGAATGTCGGCTGCTAGGTTAGACTAATATTTGTAGATGTTCTGACCCTTTAATAGTCAGGTTTTTTGCAAGCTACAAGAGTGGCTAAACTGAAAAGAGTTGACAGATTTATAGTTGAGACTTTTATTTCACAAACTCTTAAGTAGAACCCACATTTCAAAGGATTCAGCTGAACTCTTTGCACGAAAGACAGTCCAAAGAAATTTTTTTTAGTATTTTATATAGGAAGGATATTGTAGAAACTCAGCAGACAGCTAAATCTCTGACAATAATGAAAACCTCAAAAGGAAAAAGAAGCAGGAAATACAGGAATGAGTGAGTCAGAAAGGGGCTTTGTTTCTAATCTCCACACTGCTAAAGAGTAAAATTGTGAAAAGATTAATTCACATATAAGAAACTCAGTTTCCTCTATAAAGTATACTGGGGATGGGGAAAGTCAGCTATAAAATGTCTTAAGGTCCCTAGCTTTGAAACTATTATGATTTGATCTAGAGTAACCTCTCTGATACACACACAAGAGGTGAAACTGAAACAGGCCAATATAAAAATATCAGCAAGCACAAAAGAAATAGGTAGTGATGACTGACAGAAGTATATAAAACTCATCTAGTTCAATATGTAGTCTGAGGAGTCAACATTATATTGTTAGTCAAAAAGCCTTAAGCATGATTTCCTAAATACCTCTTCCCCTAACTTTCAGAATTAGTTCATTCTTCTATGACTCTCAAATTGTTTTATGTTATATTTGGTGAAAATAGTATTGCAAAAAAAAATGTAGTTCAAACTCCAACAGATTGGGTTAAACTTCTATTCATTCAATCTATTATAATTTCCACAGCTAGGTAGATCTAGAAAGGATATTATAGAGGGAGCAAAGTAAGGGAAGCAGCAGAAAGAATAAGAGGAATTTCTTTCTTCTGGCCTCAAAATCTTCAGCTCACTAAGAAGATAAAAAGATTCTATATTTTTATGTACTTAAAACACATATTCAAAATATATAAAACAAAACAGACTGAAAAACCCACTAATTAGAACAGAATCTTTTTAATCACCTCTCTCACTAAGTGAAAAACAAGCAGACAAGAAGAATCTAGTAAGATTATATATAATTTGAATATAATTATCATTTAATCTATTGGCAATACATAGCAAATGAGAGCACATTGTTTACATAAACACAGGTAGAACGTTTACAAAAAATGGACCATAGCCAGGCACAGTGGCTCGTGCTTGTAAGCTTCAGCCTATGAAGCGGCCAGGGCTAGGGATCGCGGTTCGAGTCCTGCCTGGGGCTGTAGCGAGACCTAGTTCCAAAAAAAAAAAATAGCTGGATGTGGTGGCGCGCGCCTGTCATCCCAGCTACCTGGGAAGCTGAGGCTGGGGATTGCTTGAGTCTGTGGTACCCCGGGCAACAAGAGCCTGCGGTTCCACAGGCAAAATAGCAAGACCGAGTCTCAAAAAAAAAAAAAAATGACCATATATTGACTCATAAAGCAAGTCTCAATAATTAACAAAAGCATTTAAATTCAGAGTATACTTTGGTCACAATGCAATTATGCTAAAAAAATGAAGTGATAACTAAAATATCCATGTTTGGGTATTAAACACTTCTAAATGGGATCAAAGAATACATCATAAGCATTAAAAATGCTTGAAACTGAACAATATCAAACACTATACAGCAAAACCTACGAGATGCTGCTAAAGTAAACTTAGAGTCAAATTTCTAGCCATTAATGTTTACATTAAAAGTGAAATTCACTGGGCGTCAAGTTTCTGGGTGTCACTAAAAGAGAACACGACATAATAAAATCAAGGAAAGTATAAGTATAGAAATAATAAAAAGCAAACAAATTAAATAGAAAACAAAAAGAACAGAAGACTAAGGAAAACTATTGCTGGGTTATTGAAGTAATTTTTTCAGCCTAATAATAGACAAACTGTTAGCAAAAAGAGAAAGCATGACTACATTAGGAATAAAGGGGAACATAACAGATGCTGCAGAAACTAAAAAGATAACAGGAAAGCTTGTAAGGAAAGATATGTAGCATCAATTGAGAAAACCTCTGAGGAGTGAGGGACCAATGACACTATACATATGAAAATGAAAATTACACAAAACTCTGATGCAGTCATTTCACCTCTTAGAATATCATCTCACAGGTATTCGAAGAAAGGTGTGCAAGACAGTTTTGACTAGACCTCTCCTAACCTAAATGCTCCTAAGTAGTAGACTACAGAACATCCACATGATAGGGTACTATGGTATTATTA
The DNA here is from genome assembly GCA_004024945.1 of Uropsilus gracilis. NCBI lineage: Eukaryota > Metazoa > Chordata > Mammalia > Eulipotyphla > Talpidae > Uropsilus > Uropsilus gracilis. The sequence continues at coordinate 48,040 of PVHY01000717.1, read as the reverse complement.
AAAATAATAGGGCAATATCCCACATGAAAACTTGCATATGTATGTTCATAGCAGCTTTATTCACAGCAGACCAAAAGTGGATTGGGCTGATATATATTAAGTTTAAAAGGAAAAAGAGAAAGAATAACAGACTAAGAGTTGTATCATGATTACATTTGGATTCAGAAGAAAATGGTCACTCATGCTTATATTTGCATGGAAAACATTTGAGAGAATTCAGACCAAAAAAGTATACAGTGACAACCACTTGGGGAAAGGACTTATTTTTTCCCATATGTCTGCATTACTCTTATAATAAAAAATTGGTAGCACTCACAATATCTGCATTGAGAATAAATATTGAATAATACTGCTATTGGCCACGACCAGAAAGTGACTGAAATGCTTCTCTAGCCTGTTATAGTGGGACATTTTCAACACACAGGCTAATCTGACCTTCCACTTAAATTCTTCCAGTCCATGAGACATGCACTAAAATATGTTAATCCTGCATTGTGTAAAATGTGTGATGAAATACAGTTTTGGTGAAATCCTAATATAATGAGAGTATTACTCCACAATAATCAACTCCTGTTGACTGTCATTTTAGGGCTATAAAACAAGAAATGAATATTTTCTCAGGGAAATATTCAGTATTTAAACTATGGTAGTAGTTCCAAAGTTTAGGGAGGAATTAAAATGATTTAAATAAAATCTTAAAGTTCAACGGGAACCAAATAGATCTGGGTCCCAGCACCTACCCAATGTTTAAATCCTTCCTAAATTATCAGTCCTGCCATGAAGTCCATTATCCTTCCTTGGTCACCTCCAGGGATAAAAGCTCCTTGTGCCCAGCACTGACCCACTACATCTCGGACACCTTTATTATAAAATCTCCATTATTCTGAAGTGACTCTGAATTCTTTGAAGCTTATACCAACTGAATCTATTCTTAAAAGTATACATATATATGACCTATGCAAATGGGCTTCATTTTCTTCATCTCTAAATGGAAAGGAGTTGATCTATATAGTCACATTCTGCTCTAAAAATGTTATTAATAAAGTTTTATTGACATGGTCACCAATATCCCTGAAGCCCTGTATCAGTTGACCTCAGCTGAGGAGCAGGGAGAAGCTTGGCCACTGCTGCTATTTTGAAGCCATGCTCTCTAATCCCTTTAGAGTAATAGGACAGACAAGACAAAGTAAAATCAAAATGAGATACCAAAGTATTAAAATTTATTACTAAAGAAGAAAGCCTTTCAATCAATCCAATCTATATTTACTGTTTCAAGACATAAAATACAATAACGTTTCTAAAGGATTTTGAGGAGACTTATGTGCTAGCTAACTGATGCCACAATACCTTGTAAGTGTAGCCATTACTTAAGCATTGCAATTACATCACTAACTTCAATATGAGAGCAGTCCCTCACCCAGATGCCAAGATTTTACTCTGAAATTTATATCATCAATATATTATAACACTTCTTTAGCCCATATTTCAAATGGTTTTAATGTTTTTAAACTTAGTCCTTTGCTTACAAACTTAACAAATGTTGCCTGTATAAAGATACCTTTAAATAAAATTACTTCTAGAATAGCGAGATAACATACAAAGCTGCTCCAAAATGTCTGTTAGGACAAGGATGTTTCCCATTCAAAAATCTGAGATGTAATTAATCCCTAATAAAGGATAAGAATTCAGAAAAAAACAAATATAAGTCAAAATTCTGCTTCCAGAAAGATGAATACATGTGTTTTATCCCATTTGTCCTGCAAAGAACAACTAAAAATTATGATTGTTATATATAACACAAATACAGGATAGTTGAAAAGAAAAAATGTACTAAAAAAAAGATGAAGAAAGAGACTGTCTAGGCACCACAGGTAACAGTTAACAAGGAACACCACAGGTAGTGAGTGCACTTGGTTTTCTTTCTCCCCATACTTCCAAAGGTGAAGATGGCAACCTAGAAATCACAATGAGCACTGGAGGAAGCAGGAAGGAGAGGAGTGAGGGAGGGAGGGAACAGGGAAGAGAGAGAGAGAGAGCACTCTAGTCAAAGAACCAGGCAATAACCATTCTACTACAGTCAAATAGGTCACCCAGTATTTAGTGGGGAGTCTAAAATGTGACCCTCACAGGATTATGATGAGACACAGCTCCCCGTCCCTACCGGGGTAGTATCAGAGAAGGTATAGTGGAAAAATAGGACTTTTATCACTGCCCATGGGTAATTTGTGGCCAGCCCCACCTTTCATGTTGTCAATGGAGGCCATGCAGGGAGTATTAAGGCACTCCAGGGAGTATTAAGGCACTCCCACCCCTCATTCAGGGAAGTATCACTGAAGGCCTGGTGAAAGAGTACCAGTACTTCCACCCCCATCTATCAGTTACAAGGAATCTTCACCTTCAGCATTAACAGAGGTCAACTGAGAAATTTGGGCATCCAGACCCACCTGGCCTTAATGAGTCACCATTTCCTATGCCCCAAAGTGTGGTGTCAGAAAAAGTCAATGAAAACAGAAAATTTTAAGAATATTCAGAATCTCAAGACATAATACCTCAAATGTCAGTCTTGATCAAAAAAAATTTTTTTAAATCATTTGTGACAGAGACCTCACCATAAAATGGAAGGGGCACCCAGTGCAGAAACCAGGTACCATGCTTCTCACAACAACTTACAGCTTGGCTGATAAAGCTGTGCAAAATAGAATTCAGGTAGGCTAAAATATTCCTTGTATTTGTACCCAACATGCACCCACATATTTCTGGTAAGGAGACATGGAAGGTGACTTGTAAAAGAGACATGTAGAGAAACTTGGGAGAGACAGGTGGGTGAGAGATATGTAGCGAAGCTCTCCTTGGCCAACATTATCAGGATTTGTATTTTGATTTTGCTCCTTTTGTCCCAGATTTGCCTGACTCCTTTCACTCCCTTCCTGTGGTCCCCCACCAGAAAGTGCCTTAGACTTGGAGAAAAATTTGGGGTCTTGGTAGCCCCACTTCAGGCCAACCCTCTTTGGATGAGCTTTTGCCCATAAGGGGACATTGGGTGTTTTATTGGGACACTAATATCTTCTCTTCCCTCTCTATGCCCACTAATTCTATTAAAGATCTATTACATCAAGAGTTCGCTTCTTTTATTTTTATGAGACATATGCTGTACCCACTTTTAGAGCATGCACCCCTTAAGTATGGAGTGATTGAGTGCCCCTTGGTCACTCATTAATATCAACAATCAAAAGGAAATTAAGCTGCATGACAAAAGTATCAGTGTATGGCAACACCAAATGAGAGATATTACAATTATCTCACAAAGTTTTTAAAGGAACTCTCATCATTAAAGGGGTTCTATTAGAAGTCACAAAAATGTTTGGAAAAAAAAACAGGGAAAAATCAGTAAAGAAGTGGAAAAATAAAAAGTCAAATGAAGCTTTTCAAACTTAAGCGATAACCAAAATAAAATACTCAAAAGGCTCAACAGTAGAATGAAAGCAAACTCAAACACCGAACAATATTAATTACCTAACATAACTACAAAGAGAAAAATATTTTTAAAGAATGAATAGAACATCAGGGATTTAAGGGGGTATAATAAAAACTTTACATTCGTTCTATTAGTATTCATGAAGGAGAGGAAAAGGAATATGACTGCAAAAGGGGGTAGGGCTCAAAGAGATCAGTGAAAATAGGGCAAAAGAAATAAACTTGTAGATTCAATAAACTGCAAACCCCAGCAGGATAGATTTTAAGAAAAAAATCTATGCAAAGATTCACCTCAGTCAACAGTTTCTGATCAAAATATCTTGAAATTAACAAGAAAGAAATGACAGCTTACTTAGAGAGGAAAACAATTCACATAACAGCAGGTTTTTCATCAAGAACCATGGAAGCCATAAAAAGGGCACATAGGATTTTTCAAGTGTTGAAAGAAACTTATCAACAAAGCCTCCTATTGCACCAAAATATTCTTCAGCAATGAAGGAGAAATTAAGACATTCTCAAGATGAAGGAAAACTAAAATCTGTCACATATTAGAGCAGATCCACTCTAAAAGGATGGCTACGACAAGTTCTTTGAACTGAAAGGAAATGATAAAAGGAATATTGGTACATCAGGGGAGAAAAGAACAAGGGAAATCTGTTTTATATGGACAAATAAAACAGATTTTCTTTCCTTCTTTCTTTTTCTTGTTATTTCAAAATTAAGACTTTTTAAAGTCTAATCAAAATCAAGCTGCTGTTCCCTAAAGCAATAATGAGGCAATGCCTAACCAATCCTATCAGGAAGGAGCTCAGCTGGATGGTAGTAAAACTTGGCATAATTTGGGTGTTGGCAAGGTGAGCTATATACATTTGAAAATGTATGAACCTCTATTCCTAAAACATACACAAGCTTTAAATAAATTCTACCAATAATGGTCACAATAAGTGTTAAACACAAAGTCGTTTATAGTGTGGTAGTCATTTCTGTTTCATCATTTTCAGTAATTATGGGTCCAAATAATTGACCAGCAATAGCAATAAATTACCTGGTAGAAAATTTTCCACATTGTTTGATAGCCATTAAATTGCTGTTACCATTTACCTGGTTCTCTGGATGCATTTTCTTCTATAGGTGTTTGCTTTAAATAGCCAGAAAAATAAATTTCAAAATAACCACCAAAGTTCCTTTGAAAAGCAAATGATACTATATTTGTTTAAAATAGTAATTGTTATCATTCATGGAATCTTAGAATATTTTAGGTACTGTGCTAAATACTCATATACAATATTTTTTTTAATTCCTATAAAATCTCATTTCTCCATTTGAGATGAGGAAATCATAATTCAATAAAAATAAAGTGACATGTTCACTAACACAAAAGCAGAAAGTGACAGAGTTGCATTTTAAGTCAAGCTTAGATTCCTCAGTCTTATCCAAAGTACACTATATAACTCTAAGCCCACCAAGTTTATGTACTGTTTTATATAAGAGATAGGCAGGACATGACCGCTATCTATTTAATAATTCCTACTAATTTTATAGTGTAAATAATTTTATTTATTTCAATTAGAGTTTTAATCATACTGGGCAAAAAGACAAAGGTTTTTCAATAGATTCTAGCAAAGAAAGCATGAGAACTGATTTTATGTCTTAAAGGCACAATCAATAGCCTGACTTCCTTTATGACAATAAGTCTTATAATATTGCATGATTGTAAAAGCTGGATGTCAACAGATTTCTGGTTGTTATATAGGAATAATCAGTATATGATGGCACAGGCAGTTTGGTGGAGTGGATTGTGTGCACATTTGGAGGAGCAAAAATCTAACCACAACATTTTTAAAAAGAAACAAAATACGAAATATATGGAGAGTGCAAAATATAATTTAAAATTCAATTATTTTAAAAAGCACAAATAGGCCAGGCAAGGTGGTGCATGCCTGTAAGCGGCAGCCTAGGAAGCCACAGCAGGGGCCAGAGGTCGCGGTTCGAGTCCCGCCGGGGGCATGTAGCAAGACCTAGTTCCAAAATAATATAGCTGGGCGTGGTGGCGTGTTCCTGTAATCCCAGCTACCTGGGAAGCTGAGGCTGGGGATTGCTTGAGTCCATGGTACCCCAGGCAACGTGACCTGCGGTTCCACGGGCAAAAAATAGCAAGACCTAGCCTAAAAAAATAAAAAAAATAAATAAAATAAAATAAAACGCACAAATATATGATTAACTAAAATTTACCAGATTTTCTAAGATAACAAGAAAAAAAAGAATCACAGAAAAATTATTGCTATTTATTAGAATGCCCTTAGTTTTCAAAGCCACAAACACAGGTTAACTTTCAATTACTGTAATGTGCACTGTACACATTACAGAATAAATCCTTAATTGTATAGCATCTGAACCAAAACCTTTTAGCACAAGGCTGCTAAAGATGGTTCATAAACATGCCAGGCTCAAATGAATACAAATTGAATGGACCTTCATTTAACTAGAATTCTCCCTATAATTCTTAGAAGATAAAGATATGATTACAAATTGTTCTCATAGATGCTAAAAAAAAATACCAATATATATTTCAGAAGCTGTAAACTTATATGCTTTCAAAGGCCATGCCTGTTGCCTTCCATATCCATACATTTATTGCCATTAAAGAAATAAACTCATCCCTGACTATTCAAGTGAACTACACTATTTATGTAACAAATCTTGCTCTGTTTGCATACTTTTGTCTGTCTATCCAAAGTCAGAATTTTCTCATGCTTTTAATTTTTACATAAGGTTTAATGTAGTATAGATCTCTACCTATTGCATCTCTTTGCCCAAGCTCTGTACCAAAGTACAATATTTCACTTCAGCTTTCTAAAACTGCATTTTTGAAGAAAATGATTCCCAAATGCACTGGGAGAGTTCATGCCACTTTTCTATTCGCTGGACAACTGACAAAATAGCAAGGCCTGATGCTGCAGCTGCTACCATGTTCTCAGTTACTTCAGGAATTTTTACAGTTTATTAGCGTAACGTGAGAGTTTATACAATTATCTACAGTATGTCATGACTGATACACACACAGTACTATTATTTCAAGGTTGCAGCTTGGGCGTACTTTTTCCATTAAGAAAAATGCTGACACTGTTATGTTAATTAGGGGAATATGTAGTGTGTCTTCCCCTATGAGCAAAAACTTTAGAATCCATTAAGTTCATATTTTTAAAGTGGCATTTTAGACAATGTGCTGGCTTTATGACCCACTTGGCCTTCAACCGAGTTCACCTATCAGTCAGATAAGAAATGCAAAGGTCATTTTCAATACATCACTCACCTAGTGAAAAGGTACCACACACCCCTTACCCCTGGCAATCTGGTAATTCAAGTCCCTCCAGTTTCTGGCTCCATTTCTCTGCTTTCTGTGTTATAACTAAATGCCACTTAGTTGAATAGACCCCAAAAGTCATCTGGACAACTTTTGCACTTTTATTTACACAGTCCCTATACCCAGAAGGTCCTTTATATCAAAACCCCACCCAGCTATCAAGGCATAGCTCAGTCTACAAGTTCTTTTGTTTAATTAATTATTTAATACAAACATACATACACATTTTTTACATAATTTTTTACCCCATAATTGTCCCACAACTATTTCACCTGTGAACTATCATCTTGATCTAGTCTAAAGGTTCTTAATTGAACTTACCTTCAAGAGTTTAGTATTTTCTAATACTCTAGCAATTTTTCACAATTTTTTTAATTTCTGCACATATCTGTGCAATGATATTGCAAACTCCTTGAAGACAGAAGTCCTTGAATAAATGACTTAACTTCTCCCTCTCCATTAAACATCTCTTTACAATTGGAAGGTTGGCATAAATGATCCCTAGAGCTCTTCCTGGCTTGAACACTTTATGCATCTATTCCTTCCTTCAATAACTTGCATATTGCAGTCATCTAACAAATACTTCAAACTGCCTATCAGGCTTTACCAATACCTATTAAAAAATTACTATTGGCTACTGAAAAACACTATATATATTGCAATTTCCAGATGGCAAACAAGAGCTGTCAGCTTCATCAAGTAGCCATAATGAGTCAGCCAAATATTCATTCATTCATTTTCTCATTCAATAAACATTAATTAAACATTGGGGCCAGGTAGCATGCCAGATGACTGGCGTAACCCCTGCCCTCAAAGAACTCACAGCCCAGAGGGAAAGATAATAGTAAAAGCACTATTTACAACAAAGGTTTGTATTGAAAACCACACACAACAGTTGAGAAATACAAGGAAGAAACACCAAACAATAGCTCTGAAGAAGAGCAGGCTCAAGGAATCTTTTCAGGTCAGGTGACAACTAAATTGAACCCTGAAGGACAAGAAGTAGTTCAGCATTTCAGAGAAAGTAGCAGGTAGAAAGGTTTAAGAACAGTGAGCATAGCAACTTAAGGAAGGTAGACTGTAACTTGAGGAAGGGTAAGAGAGGAACTAGAGAGACAGGAAAAAATAAAATTCATGACAGGCTTATATGTCCAAATTGGGATTTCTATGCTGAAATAAATGGGTAGCCAATGTTATGGGAAAAAAATATCTTTGTTAAGCCATAAAATTGCCCAATAATTCAAGTTTCACATGGACACAGTATAGAGGAGAAACTATTAGGTCACTCCCTTCTTTAGAGTATTAGAAGTTTAGCTGGCCACACAGTCACATAGACGTATTGGCTTTTCCCCTGGAATAAGAATGTAATAGTAGGTTGGAACATCACAAGCTGGAAGCTGTTTATTGAGGATGGTAGAACAACAGGACAGAAGGAAACCAAGCCTAAGCTGCCTACCAGAATTGTATTACAAGAAATATTTCGTTTAAGGCATTACATATGGAGCTCCCTGCTACAGCAGCTTAACCATTATCACCTGAATATACAATGGAATTTAAAATTGAAACTGAGGGAATCAAAAACTGTTCACATTTGGACTATGGGTAGCCTGGTGGTGGGTGGTATGATAACTAGCAGACATCTGGAAGAGTGTGATGCTAAGCCTCTAAACCACACACAGTGTGTAAATCAATGTTACCACAATTTAAAAAAATAGGAGGGGGGGGGGGAACTGCTCACACTAAGACTAAAACCTGACTGAAATTTTAAAAGAAATTCTATCATTCACATTTCTCAAGTCGAAATGAAAGAATATCGGTTATCAGAAGGTAGTTCTTTTGAAACAATTTAAAACAGACCAAACATGGAATTATCAACATTAATCACCTAAATAATGGAGTTAGGGAAGTGTATCAGTGGGTTCGAATTGGGATCATGATCCTACTATTATGACTCAGAATATTCAGAATATTCTGAATATTCAGAATCATTTTATTAACTAATAGAAAAGTCTGAATTCACAGAGATGATGCAGGAAAGCAAGAACAGCATCCACACTTAGATTTTGTAATGTCTGTGGCTTCCAAACTAAGGGACTTGATTTCTAAGATTCTCAAACTAGAAGGACTAAGTATAATAGGTCTGGAGGAAGCTCAGGTTGCCCTGCTCACATCATTCCCGACCCAGCAACTTATATACAGAATCCCAAGGAGTCCTTTGGTGATATCCCACCTTCCCAGGCTTCCCCGGGCAGCCAGTAACCCAGGTGCCTTCCACAGCAGATAGCTTTCTCTTCCCTTCCAATCATACTGAAATTTCTCTTCATGGTCAGATTCTTGGTATCTTTCAAGATCATAATTACACATCAAGTAAACTATTTCATGTCATGCAGAAAGTTTAGAGGAGATTGTCAAGGCTTTCTCTAAATCTATTTTAATCTGTTAGTGCTAAAGTCCCCAACCTTCATTTCTGGATTTTTTTTTAAAAAATTGGTTCTGTCAATTCAAAACCAAAATGAATAGATTTTTCAAAAATATACTTTAGAAGCCACCAGTTGAACCAAATGCTGAAAATGTCACATGAATTTCTAAGACTACGTACCTTTGGACGTAACCTTTCCAAAATAGGCAGGATCACTAAGTACCACCTCAAGTCCTGTCATGAAAGTTGCTAGTGCTACACAAGCCCCATGCAGTTAGTGTTCCTCCAGCTCAGTGTTAAATGATGATGGTCACACTTGTGATCCTATAATCCCCATTAAATTCGCTAGAAAGGGATACAGGTGACAGCCCAGAAAGTACTTTGGGCACACAAAGGAAAGAGGCTTTATAATTAAGGGCAGCACTTCAGCTTGATGGAGCTAGGGAACAATTTTCCTTTTTCCTCCTTGGAGTTATAATTGACTCCAACCAGAGTACCAAGAGATACTAGATCTTACAAAGTCTTTCCACCGCTTTTCAGAAGAACAAAACGAGTGAACAGAATACTGTGAATGCCTCTGAGAATGGAGTACTTTACCTTGTTCACCCTTGTATCCCCAGATCCTGGGTCAAAAGGTGCTCATTACTTTTTCTTGAATGAGCAGATATGAAATAGATTTTCTCTCATCAGAGAAATCAAGTGCTGTCCTACACAGTAAGGCTAATTAAAGCTAGTGAGACTCCTTTACCTGTAGAGAAAGTCAATTCATTTTTAAAACAGGTAGATGAACCAAACACACATGTAGTGTTGCTAAGAATCATTCAAAACCATTTTAAGTCTAAACTATTTTAGGCAGTAACCTAGCAGAAAATCAGATTTGAGGAAGGTAATTGTTGATGGGTATATCGGAATGGGCTAATATTTTGAAGATGAATGACATCTCGAGGCATGAAAAATGCAATACTCATATTACTCTGAATCCTTTTTTCCTAAAGGGGATCATTTTTATCACTCTGAATGACCCACTGGAGCCAGAGACCCAGTTCGCTTGCCTTAAATAAGTAGCGGTTTAACACCCCTTCACAAAGCCCAGCATCACAGAGACTTAATAAACTAAATCAGCAATGAAAAAGGCAGTGTGATAATACAGACATCAAAATTCCTAAATCAAGAATCCTTTTTCTTTTTCAAAACTCCACAGCATTAGATTTACCGGCTATTGGCGATGTGAACTCTGAAATCTCTATGATAAATATCCGCTTGCTCCTAATTCATGTAAAGGTGAAAGCACTGCCTCTTGTCTGACTCTCTGGCCCACTAGCTACAAGATCACTACCATACCGGATGAACGGGGAAGCCATCTAGCCTAATAAAAGATACAATTAACATTCACAGCCAATCACCGAGTGAATCAAGTTTGCTTTAACTCCAAGTGAAAAGACTTGGCCATCTGAATAGAAACCCAAGTATATAATACTTAGAACATACTAAAATTTCAAAAGGATTCTGAAATAAAAAGCAGGGAAAATTAAATGGAGCAATAGACCAATCTATGATGAACTCATCTTAAAAGACAACTGTTTCTGAGACATTCATTTATATCCAAACATTATTTTAATAAAGTCATTCTTTAGCCTGAACATTAGCACTGACTATAACACATTAATGTAATGTACTCTAAAGGACCTTGTCCATTACACATCACCCCTCAACCCCAGTTGGGAAAAAAAGGAAAAGTACTGTTTTTCTCTCAATCACTTATTTAACAATAAGCTATAGACAAACTTCAAAGATGCTGGGAGATGTGAGGATATACTAATATAAATGTTTTTGTGGTAAATATAGTGAGAAATGCATATAATCAATTTGGATTGCGAATTCAAAATCAGGTAAGTACATAATCCTTTAAAATTATGTCACTGATCAAAATCAAATTTGTAAAAGTTCAACAGCAATTAAAGTTCAACACAATCATGTCAGTATGGAAACAGCAACAATAGGCACAATAGTTCCATCCCCTTTGTGGCTACATTTATTTCAAAATACCTTTTTCTCTTTTAGCAGTGATGAAAGTTTTCTAAAATTAATCATAGTGATGGTTGCACAACTCTGAATATACTAAAAACCACTGAATTTTATGATTTAAATGGGCAATCTGCATGATCTATAAATTATATCTAAAAATGTTACATATTTTTAAAGACATTTGTGAAGTCAAATCTTGCATACAAAAGCAGATTTCTGACTGTCAAAATAAAGGATTCTCAAGCTGATTTACCCTTGAAGGGTACACTGTGCACATCTATGACACTGATGTGTACAGCTTTAGGCATTAAATATTCAAAATAAATTCTTGCTGTTCAACCAGATACCTTCAAAACTGACTTATTCAAAATATTTTGCCAATACTCATATCCTTCTCTGATCATCCCTGTGTATTTCTCCAAAATGTTTTCCAGCAGGTTTTGTTTAGTTATCATGCTGTCAGAGATACAATAAAAAGAACTGTTATGGTTAAAAATTACAGACTATAGAACTAGATTGCATGGAATCTCATGCTAGCTTTTCTACTTACTAGTGATGTAACCTTCAGGAAGTTATCTAGCTTTTCTGTGCCTCAGTTTCCTCATCTGTAAAATGGGGAGAAAATGAGTCCCTACCTCATAGCATTGTTATGGGACTTAAATGTGTTAACTCATACATAGCACTTAGCTCTGCAAGACTCACCATGGGGATTATAATAACTTACTCGTTACTGGCTGGTGTTAGTATTCATATTGGTTGATATCAAGTTGTGTCCTGCTTTATGTTGTCCTTGTTAAACTGTAGTATACTTCAGGTCACTGAATATATCTTCTCTCTACTAGTAGAGGGTTTTTCACACAATTACTCAACAAATGCTTGCTCATGAATGTTTAAATAATACCATATTTATATGACTCCAAAAGAACTTAGAAAATTCCTTAATAAAGTAAGACCTCATTTTGACAAATATGAAATTGTATAAGAGGTATAGGTGTGGCATTATACGTGGCATTTCCATTACCATTCCCAGCTCCATCTTAGATGTGACCTTCTGCAAGTCACTTCACCTCATTGTACATATTCCACTGAAGTAAATAAAAGAAGGATAATCAACCAAGCTTCAAAACAAAGTTGCTCTATAAATAAAAAGGCATTATCTTTAACATTTGAGCTCATTTCCTGAGGGTAGAATAACAACATTTTTTAAATGCCTTTGAAGATTGTCTTTTATGTTCAAATATGATGCTGATAATGACAATACATGCAGGTAACATTGCTAACAAATAATATATCTCCTTAGTATGGTGAGCTGGGCTTTTCAAGTACTTAAGTATACATTATCCTAATAATGGTAACAAAACCCTGTTAATACACAGCATCTGAGAGATGTGGTTCCTGGTCTTGTCCCTCTGTGCATCACTGCATTCCACAACTTAGTCAGCTCACCATTTCTCTGGCACTGAAGAACAATGAGAGATAGGAACTTCCAATTCAAAGGTTAGATTAACCCTCCAACACCTGATGGTAGTCTCAGTAACCCACTTAGACTTACCCACACATTTATCAAAACAGCTATTATACTTTTATCATGTCTAAGGCATTATTTGCCTTGTTAGAATTAGCTATAATAAAAGCTCAAGATCACCATAATAATTCAAAATCCATTCAAAAAGAAATATCCTTCTTCCCAGAGGCTTAACTATTACAAATGCATTGATAGTTTCTTCTTTGAGGACTTGAAATCTTCTATAGAGATAAATCAGGAAAACACAGACCCTTTGATAATCGGAATACTGAACATTTTTTGGTTTAAAATACAATATTCCTGCATTTCCCCTTTCCTCCATTGTAAATATTAATTTTTAAAGCCTACCAAGTCAAACATTATCACACCTAAATATATAGACCGATAATCATATTTAAAGACTGACATTTCCTTCCATTCAATGGGATGTCATATGATAAGTAACATACTAACTATTTGCTATCGACTTTCTTGCTTCCAGAAAGCTAGTACAACTTTCTAAAGAATCTACTTACCATTTAAAAGCTACACAGTCAAAAAACAAAAGGCATTCCAGCTGAGGCTAAGGCAATATAAACAAAAGACAGAAACAATTTTCCCTGAAATTTCTGGATCACATATAAATGGCAAAGCTTCTATACCAGCCGAAGCTTTAGTTACATCATAAACTACTAAAAGTGGCAGTAATCACAAGTGCTAGCTCTACTATGAGGTTTGAATTTTTATATGCTTTATTTTATTTTCATGCACTTTTATGTGCATTATTTTATTTAATCTTTAAAATATTAAGCTTATTCACAGAGGAGGCAAACAAGACTCAGAGAGGTGAAAGGAATGGCCCCAAATCACACAGTGAGAGGCAGAGTCAAGATTTGAATCCAAGACTGTGATTTCAGAATCCAAGATCTTAGCCTTTGAACTCTATTGCCTTCCCACAGACAAATAATTCAAGAGTAGAACAGAAAACTTAGCTGGAATGAGAGTGCTCTTTAGAATGGCATAATCATTATGCAGTGGAACTAAGAAGCACCTTCGTACCTTTTACTATGAAGAGGCTGCAACAGCTCTTCACGTACATAGAGTAAGTAGTTCTTGAATATACCTCAAGCCCATGTCTCTAAGAGTTTAGGGCAGTCATACCACAACACAAGGATGCCAGGCCCTGTGGACTGTGCCTGGAATGGGACAGCAAGGATGAAAATGGGACAACGATAAAAATCAGTGGAAAGATTTAGTGCTTGAGTCACTCTTTTTGCTTTCACCCACTTCCTTCACTTGCCCATCTCTTCTTCGCTTTTCTCATCCAAAGCAAAGTAAACCATTACTCTGTGACAGGCATTCCTCCATGAGCTGCTTCATTTCAAAACCATTTCAAAATTCTAGAAACCTTTCATCAACCTCAAAGCACATGAACCTTGTGGCTTTCCCTCTACTATTAAATATTTCAGTGGCCAGCAATTAATAAAGCAATTCAGATACTGAACGTTACCAATGAAAGCAGCTTTAAAGTTAGCAAAAGTTAACTTCAATCACTGAGCTAAGCAGGTGTGTATAGAATAGGGCTAAACTCTGATCCCATCATTGTGATGTTTTAAGTTCATGGTCAATGCGTTTTAACAACCTCTCCTCTGAAGAAATCACCCCCTTCACTATCAATCTTAGTTACTACCCAGTATGGTGAGGAACTCTGTTAGGATGCAACCTATTTAAAGATTTAGGCCATTATCAAACAACCAGAGGGTTCCTTTGAACTAAAAAAATCTAGGGGGCAAAGACTAATACCTATTACCTTTTCCACAGGTCACGGTGGCAATATAAGGCTATGAAATGTATGAGTATTTGACTAAAGGAACATACACAGACAGCAGTGTGGCCTCCATGCTTTTCAAAGGGTAACTCCAGGGTTACCACAGCTGCCCTGAGCAAGTGGACTTTCTCTGAAGTACTTTACCTCAATAAATGAATATTGCATTCTAAAGCAGTATAAGTGATCTTGCCTAAGTACTAGTACATATTTTAAATTAGCGACCAGTACATGTTCTCCTAAACCTGTGTAAAATAGATGCTTCAAGAAAACACAAGCTGCTTTATTTTATAGCTCCTGTGGCGCACAGTCATCTCCTCACCTTGCTCACCAGTATACAGAGTGTGCTCCAGTTTGAGGGAAAGCACATTAGACAGAGATTTGTTTAAAGCAGTCCTGGAATATAATAGGTTCTTAATAAATATTTGTTAAATAATTTGGCAGGATGGTTTCAAGGACCAGTTTTAAACTATAACATTCCAGAAAGGAATTTTGCAACGTATCATCCCCAAACCCTGACATGCAAAAGCACAAAGTAAATATACCAACTGTGATTTAAACTATTGATAAGAAGGAACAATAATTTTGTCCCGTTGCTTAGTTGGAAAGGAAAGGCTGGCAGGTGTCATACTGGGTAATACTGCAGGAAGTGGTTAGGATGATCCAAAACCAATTCCATATAGTAGACGCTGAGACAAGTTTTCAATTGTCTCTTGTCCTGCTTTGTATGTTTTTAATATTAATAATTCCATGCTTACAGAGAAAATAAAGGATCATAATGGCCACCCATTTCCCTGAGAAGCCATGCATGACAGTGGACTCCTGTAGGCCAAAAACCATGCCTCATTTGTTTTATACCTTTTTCCTGCTTTCAGAACAGATTTCTATACACATGAGGAGCTCAATACTTAGTAACTGCAAAGAAGAAGTATCTCTAATCAAATAAATTAACTAAGTCCTCCCTGTCCTAAGTTCACATCTCCCATGCCTGCAAAAAAAGAAAAGAAAAAATCCTAAAGAAGCATACTTTGGTATACATAAGAAAGGAAAAGCTAAAAAAAAAATACTCTTAGTGATCCTGGATGAGTACTGACAGATCAGAGTCTTGGCTTGTTTCAATCACATAACCAGGCTATATCTGTTTTCCTATGATAAAAAGAGGTTTGTACAGCCAGCCCTCTATTCTGAGTTGTTGTATGAATAAATTAGCATGTATTTGCATGACAAACAAATGAAGAAGGTATTGAGAAGTATAAAAGTCTCTTTACCTTCCTAAACACCACCAAGAGCAACAACTTACTAAGTGTAAGGTCTTGATTACTGTAAGGGATTTGATGATGCCCTATCTGGAAATTGTGGTGCCTGACCTGTTTCCAAGCTCAGAAATGCCCAGAGTAACTTAGTTTATTTAATCCTTAAAACATTAAGCTTATTAACCTGCAGAAACTACATTATGGAATACTCCAGCGGTAGGATCTCATCACTTCCATCAACATGATTATTAATTCTTCTCCCACAACACCAAATAAAGATGAACATCAAGTCGAACAAAGACTATAAGTAACCTTGCGTAAGTTTATGTCATTTTGCTACCACCTGAGTTTTAGCACCTATCTTACCAACTACAATTTTTCACTTTTCAGAGTGTTTGAAATTTTAGAATTGCAAGGAGCAAGTTGTAAACCTAGCTAACTCATTTAATCCTTACAAGCACTCTGAGTAGTAAGTTCTATTATTCTTATTTTACAGATGAACAGGAGGAGGGACAGAGAGGTTAACAAAGAGGCTCAGAGCCCCATGCCTAGCCATTCTTCCAGCCAGGACTGGAACCCAGCCTGGCCCTGAAACCTAAGGTAGATGCCCTCTCTCAGAAACCACCTGAGAATACCAGACAAACATGTGAAACATCAAATAGGACTAAATGATTACCTATCCAGAACAGAACAAGGCGCCATCTACTGATTGTTCAACAACTATTTATAGCGGGCAGACCCTGTGCCAGGTGCTCGGATACAGTGCAGGCAAACTAGGCAAGGGCTAGGTCACCACCATGCGGTCAGCGATCAGTTGGAACATGTCCAGGCATCAAACAAACTTAATTATAATACACATGGCAAGTGTGTGACTGCTGTTCACTTTCAGAGAAGCAAATCAGGTCAGTGGGGATGATGTAAAATAGGACATGAGATCTCAACTGTTCCTTGACTAGTGTTGCAACGATAGAAAAGAAAGCAGAGGACTTTTCAAGTGGAAGAGAGCATGGCATCCATTCAGCAAGCAGTTATTGTGCACCTACTCGATGCCAAAAATAATGCTAGGCTCACAAGCTCGAAACTGGAGAAACTCCATTTAAAGGAGAGTGACCTTCCACTGAAAAGGAGTTAACAAAGACTCTTCAATGGCTTCCCATCATTCATAGCATCAAACCCCAGTTCCTTCTCGGAATTCTCCAGATTCTCATTATTTCCTGACTCCTTCTGGGCTCTCAAACACCTTCAACCACTCTTCTACCAACCCTAGCTCACTAAGCCCAGCCATATTGGCTTGTTTTCTGTTCCTCAAACATCACAGCAAGTCTTTTCTTTCCTTCAAGGCCTTGGCTGACTCTTCTCTCTTCTCTATTCTACAAGTCTCTGCTCAAAGGTCACCTTCATTAAGAGGGCTCTTCTGAACACTCTTGCAAAACAGGAACTTCCCAGTTTTCCACCTCATCCTTAGCTACTCTTCTCCTTCATTGTTCCTGCTAGCTAAAAGATCTGCTTACTTTACTTATTCACCTATTGTTTGTATCCTCTGGTGGAATATATCTTCTGGGAGTCCACAAGAATAAGCATCAGACCTTGTAATAAAAAAGGGCCTTGAGCATAACACCCAGCTTTGTGCTTATCATGTAGGATCTGGTGCCTTACAGAGCCTGCCTTGACCTATGGAAGGTGCTCAAGAGATTTTGTAAATTAAAAATGAATATATGCAAAAGCTGATTGCAATGAATATCAGTAGCTTGAGCAAGCCTTTTTTTTCTCCTAACTTTGAGATGTTTTCTCTAGTCCTGTTCATTTTTCCATACACTTTTTCTACATCATTTTCAGAAATGTGATGATGCCTAACAAATTCTTGAGTGTTCTCAGAGCGTTGAAAAGAGCTAGGTATCAACCAATGGATTTAAGAATATATGCTCAGAGGAGAGCGGAGGTTGGAAACATTTCTAAAACATCAATAAAATCAAACAATTTGAAAGTTGGTTGTCTCATTCTACTACTATAAATCAAATGGCCTGAGGAGGAATTCAAATTGTAAAGCAAGTGAAAAAGAAGAGAACCCCATTGGAAACTGCAGTTAGGTTTAGTAACATCAGAAATACCCAGTCTGATAACCTCTAGGTGGGTTATCAAAACATATGTTGAATCCCATTGACAACTCCAAGCAAAATGCGTAGGACAAATTCATATCTACCCTGTATTGTATTATTTTTTTTGGGGGGGGATGACAGACAGCTCACATTAGTGGCAATCCTAACTTATACTTAGCATCAATAATAATCACAAAAGGGAAAACTAACATAATATTACAATTTCTTTCTGTGAAAGTTTGTCTTTCCAGAATAGGGTGCTAAGAAAACCACAGACTGAGAAGGGTGGAACCATCCATATAAATTCCCTGTCCCTATTACACTCCATTTTTTAAATAAAATTAAAATGGAATCAGGAATTTACCAAATGAATAGGTACAAGTCTTCTAACTTCATTGCAAAGAGCTTTTACTATTCTTGTAAAATGACTTTCTTGACTACGCTTTAGATAGTCACACCACACTTTTTTAGAGTGTGCTTATAAAACTGGCACATTAAAAACCTTGAAAACTGAGACATTTCTCTATTTTTAAAATACATCACTGAGGTTGCAGTAAAAACTACATGCATTGTCTCACTGCCAAGAGAAGTGCTACCAAGACAGTGAAATTTCGCCAAGCTCTTCATTCACAACTTGGTCCAATTAGTGCACTTGATGTCAATGGCAACACTTAGTCACATATCAAGCAAACCATCTAATCACTGTTAAGTATATTAATAAGAACTGGCAGTTGAGAAACTTGCTAAGAGTTTTAGATGTAAAATGATGTCATAACTGCTTAATTGATTGCTTCATTTCTGTTTTCAAATTTGAGCACCATTTCCAAAACCATAGCCTCAAGAGTTTACTGTATCTGCATCCACTTTCCACTTCTCCATTCAATTTTGTTCACATAGTGAATCTCGGTATGGGAGCTAACTGGGTGAATGCATGTGGACGTGACACCAAGGAGAGAATACCTGGTGCACTCAGTGCAATCAACTTAAATAAATTAATCTCCAGTCCACAGAAAAGCCGTCTTTACTTCAAATTCATGGGTTTTAAATGCTGCTTTCTAAGGGTTTATACAAAGGAGCTCAAGGGTAAGAACCCGGGGCTTTCTTTTACAAAAAAGAAAAAAAGGGGGCAGGTGTTCTCAAAGCAGAGGCAGTTTCAAAGCCCAGAGCCCAGAACCTCTCAATTCCCATCCCAGGAGCTTAGCTTAGTGAACAACCTCTACTAACTTGAGTGACTTTATCCCAAAGAACTCGAGTTCTTTTACAACACTAAAATGAAGACCATCTCTCTCGCGCGCGCCTGTAATCCCAGTTACCTGGGAGGCTGAAGCTAGGGTCACTTGAGTCCGCGGGTTCGAGACAACCTTGGGCAACAGAGCGAGACCTAGTCTCTTAAAAAAAATAGAAAGAGGGAAAAAAAAAAAAACAAAGACCATCCCAGTTCGCAGATGGAGAAAAGGAGGCAAGCATCAAAAGTCCCACCGAGAACCCCCTCCCACCCACCCACCCCCGGCCCGCCTCCCTCTGTCTCAGGCCTGCTCAGCAGAGAGGGAGGAATCGGGTTTGGAGCCATGTGCTAGAATTACACACAAACCCACATACACACGTTCGGTGGCTGCGATTCTTGGGCTAAGTCACAGAAACCTAGAAAGAAACTTTTACGTTCCTACGCTGATTTTTAGTAGACGAGCGTTCCATCACTTTCAGAAAACCGGAGGCTAGACTCCAAGCTTCCAAGAAAGTCAGTCAACTGTGATTAAACCAAAGTCAAGACAGTCGGAGATGAAGCCTTTCTGAGCGGGTGCGGAGCTTCGAGTCAGGAGTGTTCTCCGGACTTGGGAGCCCGCGGCGGAGCCTCCGGAGTTGGGAAGCTTCCGAGCGAGCGATGGGCTGGGAAGCACAAAGCCGGGAGCCCAGGCAGGCAGAGGGACCCCAGACAGTAGGGCAGCGACAACCCAGCCCGGACGAGAAGATTGCGAAGGGCTAACAAAGAAGCCAAGGAAAACTGGGTGCTGGGATCCTAATAGAACCCAGGAATCTGGCGGAGCCAGCGAGTCCCGGAGGTAGGGATGAGAAGGTGCAGGGATGAGGGGGCGCACCGGCCCGCAGAAGGAAAAAGGGGAGGGGGGAGTGCAAAGAGCGAAGCTGGTTCCCAGTCCCTCTTCCCCGTGTAGATGGCAACGCGCCGGTCCCGGAGGCAGGGAGCGGCCGCCGGAGCCCGGGAGACTTCGGGACCGCGCCTCACCTTGTTCGCCGCGTCCCGGTGTCCGGCCGCCTGTTCGCCCGCTGCCGCGCTCAAGGGCCACGGAGCGAGTCGCGCGGCGCACCGTTCGGCTGCGAGGCACCAGCCCCCGTACCTCCGCACCCCCCGCTGGCCCTGGCCCCTAGGCGCTGTCC
This sequence comes from Uropsilus gracilis, assembly GCA_004024945.1. NCBI lineage: Eukaryota > Metazoa > Chordata > Mammalia > Eulipotyphla > Talpidae > Uropsilus > Uropsilus gracilis. The sequence continues at coordinate 27,686 of PVHY01000717.1, read as the reverse complement.
CCCGCGCAGGCGGAGAGCACAGACCCTAACCCGATCGCCGCCCGGGATCTTTGCAAAAGTGCCAGTTCCCGGCTTTCCCGGACTCTGAGCTAAGCTGCGGCGGCCGCAGCGGCAGAGCCTTCGCCTGACCTCACCAGGGGGTGGGGGGGGCGAAGAGGGGGCGGGAGCCCAGTGGAAGAGGGGAGGGGGTGGGGGAGGGAGCGCGCGGGCGGGGGAAATATGGCGGCGGGGGTGGCCCCGGCGGCGCCTGCGCGGGAGGCGGGGGAGCTGGGGCTAGGACGGTGCGGATGGTCCGAGCGCAACTCGTCCGTTGTCGCCAGGCGTGGCGGGTGGCCCTCGCGCGCCCGGGGCTGGGGGGGTGGGGAGTCCCGGCGCGCGGGTTTGAGCACTCGGGAACTCTAGAGCCCGGGAGGCGGGAGAGCTGAAAACTGTCAAGTATCCGGGGACAGCGGAGCGGTCGCCCCGGCTGAGCCGCTCGGAGAGGAGGCCACTCGTGCCTCCTTGACTACCCCGGCCTCGGCCCCTCCCGCTCACTGCGGGGCCGGGGACCTCAGCCTGGCAGGACTCAGGCTCTCGCACCCCTGCTCATCACTCTTCGAGTGAGATGAACGCCTCCTGTCTTTCCGCCCTCCCTACGGGAGGGTTAGATTATTAGGAAAGAGGAAGAAGAACAACACACAACAGGAGTTGAACATTTTAGTGAGTGTCTACTAGGAACCCAGCGCTGAGCCACTAGCAATTCTCACAGCTATTCCATGAGGTCCGCTGTATGGTCTCTGTTTTACATGTACCAGAAGTGAGGTGTGAAGGTCGAACAAGTTACCCAAAATTACACGATTAGTCCCGAGCTGGGTGATTCTAGCAGCCAAGCTGGTGACCGCTATGCCACACTACACCTCCACGTTCTGGAGGAAGTGCCATTCTAAGCCAGCATCTTGACTCTCCTCCCAGTTGTGTCGGTGGACCCCTGACAACAAAAACCCTAGTCAAGCCTGTTTTTCCTTTTACAGGTCTTCTTTCTTTGCCTTCTTGAGGTTACTGCCTGGGGCCACCTTCTTACCCCACTGACTTTGCAGTTTCTACATGTAATTCTGGACTCCTTGGAAAAATAAAGGGAGCTTGCTGTTAGCAACCAGTTAATCATTGTTTGGGTTTTGTTTTTGTTTTTGCTTTGCTTTTCTAAAGGAAGTGGGGGGCTGAGTGTAGAGACTGTAGTTCTTTGTGTTTCTTAATCATTTTTCCTTTGCCTAAAAGTAAACCAGGATTTTGAGATTTCAACATTGTGACTTGGTATTTCAGATTCTGTCCACATAGCAAATGTTAGTGTGGGTGAGGAGGTGGGTAAACTTGCAAATAATCAGCTACTCAAAAACTTTCCAAAACTAAAGATATCACCACATTGTTAAACTTTACCAAACTGGTGAAGGTAAGAAATGAACCCAGTGCACATGGAATTTGCATATGTTTCGTTTCTCAAGTAGTCAAACCACTTCGTATCTGTTCACAGGAATGTGTTCATGGACTTCCCCGGTATTCAATAATCATTGTATACCTACATTTCACAGTAACTGCTCCTGTTACACACAATTACAGTCTCATTGAGGAGATAGATTTAAAGCACTCTCAGTATGTATGAAAATCCTGAAAAATAGATGAAAAAGATACATAATTAAATACAAAGTACATTTACATCCAAGCCACTGCTTCCTCCCTGCCCTAAGAAAGTTCAAGAAAGGTGTTTTTACATATTCTGAACAAATGACAGGAAAGTAGTCCCTAACAGCCCTTTTTACACAAGGAGGAAATCTCTCAAGGTATCCAGTAATGATGAGGGCTATTAGACAATCTGCATTTCACATTGCAAGCACATTTGGTAGGAATTAGTTACTGTTTGGATTAGGATGTTTTCAATAATACTCTCGTTGACAGAGCCCTGAATTTGGTGTGGGAAATCACTTCTGTACTATGTGATGTTAACTTAGCCCCTTCTCATCTCGAGGTGCATTTTCCTGAATTTATAGTGGGCATAATAATGATATTGGGCTGACCTGCCTCACAGCATTGTCTTGGGTTCCAAATAAAATAAAGCTTGGGAAAGTACCTTACATACACATACACAAACAAATGTAAGGTGATGTTATTTGTTAATATTAGACTGACACTAGAAGCTAGGGATTTTTCAAGCTAACCTGGAGCCAAAAAATGTCAAGATTTAGAAAAAGTGTTTAGAATACAATGATAAAGTAAAAATCTGAAGAATGGAGAGTTGCAGCAAAGGAATAAGAGAACAAGTCCAAGCAAAATATTTCTGGTAATAAGAAGACAGAAAAGGAAGATTGCTTGTATGGGAAGAATTGTGCATGCACCACCACCACTCCCATTCTTATGTTGAAATCTTTTTTTTTTTTTGAAGATTAGATCTCGCTATGTTGCCCAGGGTACCGCACACTCAACAATCCCCAGCCTCAGCCTCCCAGGTAGCTGGGATTACAGGTGCTCTCCACAGTCCCCTGCTGCTTTTTCGAGACTAGGTGTTGCTTTGTTGCCTGGGGTAGTCTCGAACCCACACACTCAGGAGATCCCAAGCCTCTTTCCTCCCAGTGCTTGGACAACAGGCGTGCGTCACCATGCCCGGCTCTTTTGTTGAAATCTTAACCCTCACACCTCAGAATGTAACCCTATTTTGAGGTAAATTCGTGATAGAGAGGTTATTAAGTTAAAATGAAGTCTTCACGGTGTGCCCTCTCAACCTGCATTACTGTAAAGACCCAGCAAGAAGGGAGCCATCTACAAGTCAAGGAAAGAGGCCTCAAAATCAACCAAGCTAACTGACACTTTGGACACTGTAGAACTGTGAGAATAATCTTCTCTGTTTATAGTTTATTGTGTAAGCCTACCCAGTCTGTGGCCTTTGTTATGGCCATACTAACTAGTACAATGGTAAGCATCTCAATTGTCAGCTGGAGCCAACAATGTATTACTTATTCTTCACTGCTAACTACCAAAGTGCCACAGACATGGCGAACAAACAAATCAGCACACATTTCTGGGATTAGGTTCTGTGTGTGAGGAGTTCAGGCCTGGCTGAGATAAATGTACTCCTCAGGAGTCTCACAGGCTGTAATCAAGGTGTTGACTAGGCCTCATAAGGAACTGAGGGTCTTTTTCCAAGGTCCTTCAGGCTGTGGTCTAGATTCAGTTCCTCTTGGTCCTGGTATCAAGGACTTCAGCATGTACAACTATAGAGACTGCCCCTATCCACAGAAAGTTTACATGCCTGCTTTGTCAATGTCAACAGGAGAGTGTCTCTCTCCTCAAGCAAGGACTTTAATTAACATCTTCAAAATGTCTTCACCCTTGTAATAGATTATGATATGATATAATCATTAGAGTTACCTCCCAGGTATTCATTGATCTCAATCACACTTGGGGGCAGGGGAAAAGCTACAGGACATATATATGAGAAAGCAAGAATTTTATAGGTCCTTTTAACATTTTGTTCATCATGCCTCACTGCAAAGGTTTGGCACCACTTTAATTATATAGCTATAAAAACTCACTAAAAAATGCAGATCTGGGCTCTTGTACTATGTGTACAAACACACACACACACACACAGACACACACACCAAAGAGTACTAGGCAGGTGGCTGATGCCTAGCCTGTCAAGAAGCATTTGTGAGCCTGCTGTGTGCCTAATAGATTTGAAACCAATGGATTTTGATTGTGTTAACTCTGACTAAAGAAGAAATTAAAAAGTATTAGGATAGCTTTTTTACATCTCTGCTCAATTTGCCTTTTTTTGCAACACTCATCTGGTCCATTATTGAATCGAATCAGTATTCATGGACAACCCACATGGTGTCCACTTAGCTGTTGCTTAGTTTACAGAGAAGAATAAGGCACAGAAGAAAGATATCTATTCTCTAGTGATTTACAAGCCAGCTTAGAAAAAATAAGCAGCTAGGAGATGATGATCGTGATGATCATGATGAAGATAGAGAGAAAGAGAGGTAGATAGATAGATAGATAGATAGATAGATAGATAGATAGATAGATAGATAGATAGATAGATAGATAGATAGATAGATAGATAGATAGATAGATAGATAGATAGATAGATAGATAGATAGATAGATAGATAGATAGATAGATAGATAGATAGATAGATAGATAGATACATACATACATACATACATAGATACATAGATACATAGATACATAGATGGAGATGGATGATGGATAGACGGGGAAAGAGATAGATTGTTTAAATACAGAAATACACACTTGCTAAGTGAAGAGAAACCAGCATGCTCCTATCCCTTGAGTCTTATAATAATCTGTGAGATAAGTGAGCTGGCATTTCATGGATTTCATGGGACTGAAATTTAAGTCAGATAAAGGAAAGGAACTGAAGGATCAGAATAGAATTTCTAATGTCAAGGATAATCCTGATTATAAACTATTCCAATTCTGTTATGCTTGTGGGATTTTGAGAAGATTTTTAAATAATATTTTACTTACATTTTGTTGTTTACATATTTATGCATATATGTACATATATGTATATATAAACATATTACACCATTGCATTCCCTGGGGTTCTCCCTCCACCTTAATACCCGTGAACCTTCATCTTGGTTTTCTTATGTCCCTCCCTTCCCTGATTTCTCCCTCCCCCAACACCTCCCTAGTTGCTTACCCCAGTTTTGTTAACTTATTTTGATTTTTTCTTGTTCTTTTGTTATTCCAATATCCCATTTATAGGTGAGACAATATGGCTTCTGTCTTTTTCTTTCTGTCTTATTTCTGCCAATATGATACTCTCTAGGTCCATCCATGTTATTGCAAATGCTTCATATTTTTTCAGTTTTAATTGCAGAATAATATTCCATTGTGTAAATATACCTCTTTTTTTTTTTTCAATCATTCCTCAGTGTTGGGGACAGTTGGGTTGTTTTCACATTCTGGCTATTGTGAATAGTGTTGTGATGAACATCCAAGTTCAGGTGTCTTTTTGAATTAGTGTTTTTTGGTGTCCTTTAGGTAGATTTCCAGAAGTGGGATTGCTGGATCGAATTGTAGTTCCATTTTCAGTAGTTTGAGGGTCCTCCACACAGCTTTTCATAGTGGCTGGACCAGTGTACATTCTCATCAACAGTGTAAAAGTATTCCTTTCTCTCTACATTCACACCAGTACTTGTTGTTGCCCACTTTTTTTTTTGCTCATATTCTTACTGATGCAAGATGATACCTCATTGTGGTTTCAATTCATATTTCCCTGATTACTAGTGAAGCTGAGCATTTTTTCATATACCTGTTGACCATTTGTATTTCCTCTTTGGAGAAGTGTCTTTTTAGCTCTTCTCCCCATTTTTTGACTGGGTTTTTTGCTTTGTTTTTGCTAAGTTGTGTGTGTTCTTTGTGGGTCTTTGTTATCAGACCCTTATCACTTTTATTGAGGTCAAAAATTTTTTCTCACTCAGTTGGGTTTCTTTTTGTTTTGGTTTTTGTCTCTTTTGCTGTACAAAAGCTTTTTAACTTGATGTACCCAGCTGTTTGCTGCTTGTGATTTTATTTTTTTTTTTTTTTGCATCTGTAGATGTGTCCTGGAAGGGGTTTCTGATGTGTAAGTCTTGGAGGGTTTTGGCCATATTTTTGTCTATGTATTTTATGGTTTCAGGTCTTACATCCAAGTCTTTTATCCATTTTGAGTTGATTTTTGTACATGGTGTGAGGGAGTTGTCTAGGTTCTATTTTTTTTGCATATAGTAGTCTAGTTTCTCAGCACCAATTATTGAAGAGGCTATCTTTGTTCCAATGTATGTTTTTGGCCCCTTTGTCAAAGATTGGTTGACCGTAAATGTGTGGCTTTATCTCTGGGCACTCAATTCTGTTTCATTGATCTGATTGTGTTTTTGTTCAAGTACTATGCTGTTTTAATTATTATGGCTTTGTAGTATAAAAATTTCAATGATGTTCTTTAAAAAGTAGAACAAAAATTGCTGAAATTCATACGGAATAACCAAAGACCTCAAATATCCAAAACTCTCTTAACCAAGAGAGAATGGAGGATTACAATCCCAGTCTTTGAGAAGATTTTAACCTTGCTCTCTTCTGTTGAGATTTTAGAGCTGACTTAGCACAGTTCCTGTCACTTGTAATTTACACATGCTCATATTTGGAGGTTTAGGAATTAGAATTTTCTGGGTACTCTGGAAGCACATGGTTCTAAAACTAGAGCTATAGGATGAGTCACCCTCTCTACCTCTAGGCTTCAGCAATGTCCTGACTCCGCAGAGAACTAGGCACCCACAGAAACCCTTAATACCCAGAGGGTCCTCAACTTCTGTCTCAATAGACTTCTGTGTCTTCAACAGTTTCCCTTTGAACTTGCTACTTCTTAAGCCTCTTTCATTCAGACAAAAAGATCATCATAAGTGAATGCCCTGATGTTGTAAAGAGCTTGGTACATTTTAAGAATGAAAGGACGCCAGGAAGAACCCAGTCAGAAAGGGAGGAAGAGATGAAACTGGAGAAGCTAGATTTCACTGGGTCTGCAGGCCATGGTAAAGTGTTTGGAACTTACTTCAGGTGTAAAGGTATTTTTTATGTGTCTTCACTATGAGAGTGATAAGAAGTTTCAGAATGTAGGTTTCAGAATTACTGAGGCTTGTCTGAGTTGGAAGAAGGCAAAGGCAAAAAAAGAAAGACTGGTAAGAAAGCTTCAGTAGACAGACAAATGACGAGGTAACTTAGAATAGAGGATTGGCAATAGAGACAAAAAATGATTAGAGATATATTAAAGAGGATTACACAGCAACTAGAAAGGCCCTGTCAACTAGATTTTTTAACTACAATGACATCATTTACTAAGTTGGTAGAGACTGGAGGAACCAGGTTCTTGAAGTTTTTGGTTGATTGTTTGATTGGGGGAGGTTGTAGGGCTTGCAAAGTTTCATTTTACACATGTTCCATTTGTCAGTTTGATATTCAGGGAGGGAGTAGTGAAGCAAAGAGATATATGCATCTACAGAGATACAGGCTGGGGATAGATTCTCCAATGCATGTAACCTGTGTTACCCTCCCCCCAAGATGCCACAACATGACACACTAAACAATCTGGAAGAATGTCAGAATAAATATCCTAAGTGAACACAGCTGTCATACAAAAAGAGTACATACTGTATAGAAATATTTGTAATTTTAAAAGGTGTAAATAAGTCTACAGAGATAGAAAGCAGATCAGTGACTGACTGGAAATGAGAATAGGGAGTGAAGAGATGTAGGAACAAAAAAAGGGTACAAGAAAACATTTACAGATAATGGCTATATTCATTACTGTTGTTTTAGTAATGGTTTCACAAGTGTACAGGGGATGTCAATATTCAAATTAAATGTGTTTTTTTTATTTTTAGAGACTAGGTCTTGCTATATTGCCAGGGTTGTCTCGAACCCACGAACTCAAGTGATCCCCAGCCTCAACCTCCCAGATAACTGGGATTACAGGAGCGTACCACCATGCCCAGCTAACAACTTATACATTTTAAATATGCACAATTCGTAGTATATACATTGTATCTCAACAAAGGTATTACAAAATCAGTTGTGTGCCTTAACAACCTGCAATGTACCTATTTTACTCCTTTTTGTGGATAAGAATACAAAAACAAGGACATAGTCAAGACCCAGGAATGAATTGGAATCAGACTACAATGCTCACAGTACACAGTACTTTCTCCATCTCTTATTTCTACATATTTTATAGGAATCTACCTCATTGCTTTCTCCGTATAGAATGGTATTTTATGCTGGCTGCATGGCAGCAATTGATTGGCTGCAAATTCTTCTCTTTAAGACAGAGATGTATACATTTAACACACCAAAGCTGGGATCTCTAAAAGTTAATTCCTTAGTCCACTGGAGGATCTCTGATAAGCCTTTTTGCATCAGATACACACTGATGGATTAATTAAGAGTTTGAAAAAATAATAGTCATGATTTTAGGTTACTAAAAAGGAAGCTTCACTTAGCATAAATAAGATTTTGTTACTTCTAACCAAAAGGTCTAGCTAAAACACTAAGCATTAATAATGGGAGATAATCAGTGGAAAGCTGGAGATATTTTGTAGGGAACACCAATGCTTACGGTCCCACCAAAGGACAATCTGATTCATCTTCCTGCTATTCAACTGTATTCCTGGTTTGCTTTGGAAGGCCCAATCACATAAAAGGGGCATCCAGAAATTAAGAAAGGAACTATCTCCAACCTTCACCATATCACATTGGTATCACCATGATCTCAGGATTACATTATTATTATGAGATACATGGGAAAGGTAAGAACTCTAGACACTGGTTTTTAATCAAACTGAGCAAAAATATCACTCACTGCAAGTAACCAAACTGTTGTAGTGAGAAATCTATGATGTCACCTAACACAAAAGGTCTCTCAAATTGTGCATTGACATGAGTCTACTGGAATGGATCAGAAATAGACTAATATTTTCCAGGAGTTATTTATAAAATACCTTTAAAAACTGAAAATACCATCACCTCAAACTAACATATTTAAAGGTAGACTTGACATCTTTTCCTCAAATCAGTAACCATCTTTTTGTCAATAAATATAGCTCTTCCCTTGTCATACAACCTTGAAATCTCACCTCACCTTTCACTCAACAAATATTTATTGACTGTTTCCTCATATGCAAGGCCAATGCTAAATTCAAGAGACACCAAGAAATAGAAGATCTAGTTTCCAAAATTATAACATCATTTTGAGAAAATACATCAAAACTCAAGTAACCACTACACCAGCTGTGTATGCTAAGCACCATGTGTATGCTATGAACAATGGAAAATCATTTAAACATTGCTTGTAATATCAGTAAGTTGGAAGAGAATTCCCAAAAACATGAATTTGTATAATGGAATATCCATAGTTTTTCAAAACAATTCATTCTTTTGTGCATTTAAATAGAAAGATACTCAAATAGGCTACAAAATAATATGTAGTATTCCCCCACAAAACACACACTCTAATATATATATATATATTCTATAAATTTAGAAAACTACACAATATAATACTATCACTCATTTTCCAGTGGTGTCTAAGATTATGAGTCCGATGATATTTTTTCACTTGTTTGATTTTTCTGAACTGAGAATCAAGCAAAAATAATGTGATTTTTTTCTAATAATGACAAAAGTTATCAGAGATATTTTGATAGTCATCTTTTAGTCATGTCACTTTTAAATGGGTCTCTATCCACTAAAGATACAGAATTAAAGCTGTTAATTGGAAGATAGTTACAGAGAGATGGTAGTTAAAACAATGAAACCAGTTCAGAAAACTCAGGAGAACTCAGACTCATGTCAGATTTAGTTACCAGAGGAAACACCAATGGAGCGATGAGAAAGAAAAGAGGTCACCTCCAAGGAAGAAATAGGAAAATATCAAAAGCAGTGGAGAGGCAATAGCGTTGAACATAGAAAAGTGAGGAGCACTTAGCTCACATGGAAAGCAATGTAACCCTCTCCAAGTAAAAGTATGTCAAGCAAATGTTGGAATTTTACAGCTTAAAATGCCTCTTTTTAAAATTGACCATGGTATTACTGGATAAAATAGTGTCTTCTTTCTGAAATGCAACTTTAAACATACCACTCATCAGTTTAAAGTTGGCAACATTGCGTAACAGAACTCAGAAATCTGAGCAGAGCTGGAAAGGAATGCAAAGATGGTTTCATCTTGGTTCTTCATGATAAAACTGAGACCCAAAGAACTAAACCTATTTGGGTCACACAACCAGTGGTTTAAATGCTGTTTGAAATTCTCAGCAAAAGCGAGATGCTGGAACTTTGGCAAAACAATCCTGAAATGTTCTACCAAACTCACCCTATCAAAAGTTTCAGTTTCATCCTTTTCCACCTTTCTTCCCCATTACTTTGGTGGGGCCATTCCATTTCTCCCCTTTCCTACCTTCCTCACTCCTTTCTGTTGAACCTATTTCTTTTGTGGCAACTGCTTCATTTGGCCAGGTCTTCGATCCGATGATCACCATAATAAGAACAGACCCTTCTTGCCATCCTGGCAAATAGCTTTGCCTTTTACTGGAATTACATCAAGAGTCTCTTCCCCTAAGGAGCATCTTCTGTCCACCCAGGTGGCAATGCACATGGCACATGTCTTTGGGCAGTGGTGAAAAACGAAGTTCATCTAAGTTGCAAACCAAGCTCGGCCACTTTCTGTGGCCTTGAGCAAATTACTAAATCTCTTATTGGGCCTTTTTTTCTATTTTGTGAAATGATAGCACTAGGTATGCTTTATCAAAGCCATCTCCTGAAAGTCAAATAAATTGTTATACATAAAATCACTTAGGACAGTGCCTGGTATATAAGAAGAATTCTACAGGTCTTGGATATTATCATTTCCTTGGACCTAGTTCTCTTATTGAAGGACCGGAAACACTTTTCAGGATTTTTTTAATTTTATTTTTAAGAGACTAAGTCTCACTATGTTGCCCAGGATTGTCTCGAACCCATGGACTCAAGTGATCCCCATCCTCAGCCTCCCAGGTAGTGGGGCTTACAGGCATGCATCACCATACCTGGCTTCAGGATTTATTTTAAAGGTCTACCTCTCTCTACTCAATTAAAAAGTTCCTGAGATCAGGAATGATGTCTGACTTACTGCCTGATAATAATATAAGCTCAATAGATGCTTTTAGGATGAATAAATATACTGCATGCAACAAGCAAGTAATCCTTACTTGCTTGATCCAACTAAATACTAGATCCAACAAAAAGTTCTTACAAAAACAAATAAGCAAATTCATGTCTATATATCCTGTTTCAAATATGAGGCCCTCCAGGTTCACTGAAATTAATGTCAATTTACAAAACTCAGTTGTCAGATCCTGCAGAAAGTAGAGATGAGCTACTCTACACATTCTTTTTAATATCATCTCCAAGCTACTTTTGAAGGTCTTTCCATTGCACCTTTTCCATACTGAGTTTCCATACTGAGAGGTAAGTTCTCTAAATACTACATAACTTGCACAAATGTTTGTCTTCATTGGCTCTTCCCTAATCCATCAATGAAATAAAAAGGTTCACTATTCATGATTTTACATATTGCGATTAGTGAATTAATGTCACTAAGGTACTTAATTATGAAAAGTGCTACACAATTACAAAGTATTCTTGGAGTTAGCGAATGTGGATATAGGGACTTTGTTTATAAGGAGGCTTAGCTTTTGTTTCTTCAGGTTAATTTTCTTCCAATGTGACCTTACATTTCCTTCTTGAGGACTTGTCTAGAGATTTCAGAAGCAAAATGAGTAACTGGAACTTCCCGGGGACAACAGTCCTAGTTTCATAAACATGACAACTTTAGGAATCTGACTCTTAGCCTTATTTAGACGCTAAACAGTATCTGATCAAGTTTCTTTCTCCAACGTTTCATTACAAAGTTTCCATTGGATCCACAGAATTTGATGAATCTCAGCAGCTGATGCTATTCAAAAGTTAAGCACCAAGAACTAGCAGTAAGGACTCCTCATGATCACTGACAACCAGAGCCAGTCAATGATGGACTCTGACTAGTGTCAGCCATTGCTAATATATACAAAATAAATGAGACTTTAGCAGTATTAACAAAGAGAAATGTATTGTGAGCCACAAATATTAGCCACATTTGCAACTTTAAATTTCTAAGCAGGGAGATCACATCCACCGCAAGAGCAACAGGTCCTATCCTCACCACCCTGACTCGCATAACTGCCATCAGGTAGCTTTGAATGACAGTGTCAGTGTGTACAAGGCCAACTTTGAGGAACCAGCAGTCTCCAGGGCTCTCTTCCCTTTCATTGTGGGGTGCACCCAGCACTGACGCAAGAGTTGTAAGGAGCAATCCTACTGAATAACATCCTGAATGAACTCCACTCTCTAGTGTTTTTAGGACTCCACCCTATCTCCACACTGAAAAGATTTCACATGCCCAAGATTACAACTCCCAGCATGTCTATGCCTGGGAACTAGAGGTGGAGTTAAGTAGCCGTGCCTGTTATATAACCGAACACATGTGGGCTCTGACTCCCTTTCTTTTTCTGCCTTTCAACTTGTACCTGGTGTCTCAGCTTAGATGGCGTTACTGTTAGATGTGTCAACCAAATACTCTCTCTTCCCATTTCTTAAAATTTGCAAATAAGTCTTTTTTTTAACATTTTTCTCTGCATGCCTGCTTTTTGTTTCTTAAGTTCTTAAGCATACAGATGAGGATGCACTCCCAGGTCACCCCACTTGCCCCTTGTGGCAACCCAGAGCAAAAGGGTTGTCCTGAGGCTGTCTTCCAACCCTCTTCCAGGGTATCCAATCCAGTGGCATCCATGCAACCACCTGCAACTCCATCATGAAATGTGATGCTGGTATCCATAAGGACCTCTATGCCAGCATAATGCTGTTTGCTGGGACCACCATGTATCCCAGCATTGTGGAACTGAATGCATAAGATCAGTGTCCTGGCTCCCAACACATTGAAAATCAAATTCATCAGGCCTCTTGAGTATTGGCATGTCATGTGGATTGGTGGGTCCATCCTGGCCTACCTACAGATATGGATCAGAAAGCAGAAGTATGAGTCCCACCTTTCCATGGACCACTGCAAAGCATTCCACTCCTTGACAAGACCTCATGTACACAGAAAGTGGATGAGATTCTCATGGCCTTATTTGGTTTCTGTATGTTTTTGTTTGGGGACTTAGCTCGGGATTTAAAAACTGGATCTGGGAAGGCAACAGCAGTCAGTTGGGGCAACCATCTCCCAAGTTCTCCAGTATGGTCAAGGGCTTTGTTTGTATGTAGTTTTTTTTAAATAATTCTTCCAAATATTCTTGCTCCTTTATGCATTATTACAGGAAATCCCTTCCACTTCCGCAAACCCCTGCCCCCTTGTTCCTAGAGCTAGTCCTACCAGAGTTGACACAGGTAACGGGATTATTTGTGCATAATTTAAGTAATTCAATGGTTTTAATCTTCATCTTATACTTGTTTGTTTTGTTTCTTTTTGGATAGTCAGTCATTTTGGTCCCCTTTGGCCCTCAACTTGAGATGTATGAAGGCTTCTGACCTTGCTGGGAGGGAGGGGTTGAGATACAGAGGCACACCAGCTTGATAGCAGTTCAACATAGTGTACAACTTAAAGAAATTAAGAAAAAATTTTGAGTAGCCACATTTGGAAATGCAAAAAGAAACAGGTGAAATTAATTTAATATATCTATTTTCCTTCATCCAATAAAATTTAAAAACTCTAATGTGATCATTCCAAAAACAACTGATGACATTTTATAGTCCTATTTTTTTACCAAACCTTTAAAATATGATGTGCATATTACATTTGTAACACATTTCAATTTGGCCTAACCACATTCTAATTGCTCGATAGCTACATATAACTAGGGGTTATCAAACAATATAGGTCTAGAGTTCTGGTGTGTTACATAAAGTATCCTGAAATCTTACCCCCCAACATACACACACCTACCTGAGAACACTTTTCATCACTCCCCTCACATGATATCCTCTGAATGCGGGATAGTTAATTGCTTGCTGTCTATAAAATTTTTTGCTAAACATCACTGATAAATTACACTGATACTATGTTGTAATATGATACAATGTCAGACATTACTAGAAAAGTATGAATATCTTAAAGGATTCAGGTGCACATAGAGTTACATTTCAGATGAGAAACTGGTAACAGGAATTACCTACTGAGTGCATCAAGTTTAAAACAGAACACTTTTTAAGGTAACAGCTTTGTCTGACTTGGAATAAGAACATTTTTAAGAAAAAACAATTGTACTACTTTTCAGTATACAGAGAAACTGAAACTAGATTGGAAAAAGTTGGTAGAAAACCATGATCGACCTGCTCTATTAATCAGAAAGATCATCTGTCAAGTAAAGCATCCAAGTTTTCCCACATGCTGCTTCTTCTGTCTCAAGCACACAGTTCCCCAGCCCTCTTCTGCAAGACAACTTTCACTGTCCTTCAGTTCTCAGCTTCATGTTTTTATCCAGCAGCTTTTTCTCATATCCTAGATGAGAATGGATATTTCTATTACATCCCCAAACACCCTTTATTTCTCAAACCCCTTGTTTGTCTTATTGTTAGAATGTAAACTCAATGAAAGGACAGACCAGGTCTATTTTATTCATTACTGAATCACGGTTTGTGTGTCAAATAATGCCTGGCAAATTTCAGAGTGCACGAATAAATTTTGTTGATTCAATTTGTTAATTCAAGTCACTAAGTAATTGTACTGTATGATGGTCTGTCTATGTTAATTAGCATGCTATTTATTACTTAATGGAGTACATCAACAGTGTTTTATATTTTATATAGCATATGCTTTCCTGATACAATCTTGTTTATAATACTGATATTTTTTGGCAATGCATTTATTTTTCCATAGAAAAAGGCAAAATCTGGATTGGGCATGGTGGTGCACATCTGTAATCCCAGTGGTGGGAGGCAAGAGGCCTGGGATCGCTTGAGTTTATGGGTTTGAGATTATACCAAGCAACATAGCAAGACCTGGTCTGGAAAAAGCAGCTGGGTGTGGTGGTGGACGCCTGTAATCCCAGCTACCTGGGAGGCTGAGACTAGAGATCACTTGAGTCCATGGGATCGGGACTACCCCGGGCAACATAGCGAAACCTAGTCTCAAAAAAAAAAGCAAAATCTCAGTTTCTGTCTAAATATTCTCAATATGTGAAGTACACATTAATGAGGGTATATTATATTCTGACTAGATTATCCTTGGAATATCATATAAAACACTTCTTGACAGGGATTAACATTTCAAAGTATGATTTTTCTAACAAATAAAAGTGGTCTTAAATAATGCATCTCCTTTTTTAATCACACCATAATACAGCATTTTGGATAGATCCCACATTCAGACATTAATGTAGGAAAATACATTTCAATTGCATTTGAATTTTTCTGGTATTTTTGGAGAAAAATATTTTTAACAACTATTTCCTCATAGTAGAATATATTCACAACCAGGAGTTGTTACTTCAAGTAGTCACACAAGCACACACATACACACACAGACTCAAACACTATGCTTACTAGCAGGGTAGCCCCATGCACCCCAAGACTAGCTGAACTCTTCAAAGCCTACCATCTGACTCCTCATCCCAACTTACTCACCAACCTTTACTTGCTATTCTATTCTTTGGGTTTGACAACCACTGCAGTTTCCCTGATTATTCTGAATGGTAGTAGCAATAATTGTTGCATGTTATGATATCCTAGGTATTGTGCTAAGCCTTTCATGAATGTGGTCTCCTTCAATTCCACAAGTCTCTGGGGGAAGTGCAATCAGCATCCCCAATCTGAAAAACCAAGGTTAGATAATAATGTTAGAATTTACAGTATTCACAGTCAGAGATGGGCTTGACAAAAAATACTGGCACTCTGGTGCCACTCACGAAAGAGCTCTCCCCTGTGTTCTCTGGCCTTTTCAGTGGCACAGAATTAAATATTGTAATACTTGTAGTAAAGATACTTGGGTATACACCACATCACCATTTTGTACATCTTAAAGTTGTACATTATTCCACCAATTCTTCCTTAATAACACTGGAGGAAAGGATTTTAAGATATGTAGGTATAGATAAAGTCCAAAAGAATACCTATCAGTTTTTGTCATTTGCACCACCTTCCCTCCAAATAATCTCTACCTCTGTTCTTATGTATTTGAAAATTATGATAGCACACTCTTTTTCCTTCATGAAATAATTACGTATAATTTAAAAGATGACTTATTCCACATTTCTTATTATTGACAGCTTCTTCCCTCTGCTCAAATTCCATCTAAAAACTGAATTACAGTGACCAAAAGAGATAAACTCATACCATGGGCGCAGCATGAAGGCATCATGCTTAAATGAAATAAGGCAGATGGGGTAAGACAAATAGTGGAAGGTGTCACTTACATGTGGAATATTGAACAACAACATGAAGGGTGAGATACAAACCAAACTCAAAAACTAGCCCTTGAAAGTTGACTATAGAACTGAGACATTCAGACTGGGAGGGAGGAGCACAAATTGGGGCGGGAGCACTATGGACTATGGTGGTGCACTGTGGGTGTGTTGGTAGTAAGAACGCTATGGTAAAAGCACAAGAAATGGAGGAGCTTTTACTTCCAAAACACAAACAACAATGTAAACAAATGCTACTTCAATATAAATCCTAATTTTTGCAAAAACTGAGTTATGGGGGTGGGAAGTATAAGATTTTGAGTTGGAAAGTACCTTAGAGAACTTCCAACCTCTCCATCTTGCAGGTGAAAACTCTTGAGTCAAGCATGAGTCTATCATGTCTTTAGTTAATGAATGTTTTGATTCTGTAATTATTTATTCCATGTTGTGAAGAGTTTAAATACAAGTAGGAAGAGTAAGATAACACTTAAATAAATGATAAATAAGTAATTCCAAGTAATGAGAAGTATTAGGAAACAAATAAAACCAAGAAATTGGAAAATGAAGGATCTGGGCTGGGAGGTGCTACAAAGGCGGGGGGGGGGGGTTGGGAAAGACTATTGAAGAAGTAGAATACATACTAAACCTTGAAAGATGAGAGGAAATCATTCAAGCAAAATTGTGAGGGAAAACCATTCCAAAGATAGAATGGCAAATGAAAACTCTTAAGGTAGGAATGAACTTGAAACATTAAAGCAATAGAAAAATAGTCATTATAGCTCAAGGACAGTAAATGGCTGAATGATAGGGCATGAAGTCATAAAAACAGAGATAAAAACAAAAACATTTAGGACTTGTGGGCTGTATCAAAGAATTTTAATGTTATTCTAATTGCAGTAATAGGCCATGGGAAAACTTAAAGCAAGATGTTGACATGATCCATCTTATATTTTAAAATAATATTTTAAAATAATATTACGTGATGCTAAAACATGACATTAAATAAAACAGCAGCTATAATTCATCATTAGCTTTAAGTTGCATACAGATTGCCTGGTTGTGAATTGAGTTGAATTTGAATGCTTTGAGAAGACAATGGAAATTTATAGAAATTATAACAATATTATAGTAAGGACCTCCATTAAATCATACTTCCCTGTTCCCACTGTCCTCTAACTTGACCTCCTGCCAGGACTCTGTGATTTTCTTTGGCCAAAGGGACCAGAGCAAACATGTCACAAACAGAGGTTTGAAAAATGTTCAAGCATTGCAACTTGTTCACCCTTGCTGCTGGAGGAACACAGCAACTGTGAGAATAAATTCAGACTATCTATATCTGGTGGTGGTTGGCTAGTTATCATCAGGGATGATGGAAGTGACCCATGTGTCACTCACATTCCAGCAGGCCAGCCTGAATTTGTTCACATAGTTGCTGTTGTGAAATCAGCAGCAAGGGAGAGCAACCACTAATGTCGGAGTTCAGCAGTAAGCAAGTAACTTATTCATTTCTAGAAATAAAATCCCATTCCAAGAAGTTTAAAGTTATAGCAAAATTTGTACATTATCACATCTGAACTACTGCAAGTTGGATGTTATAAAATGATTCAATCAGCTTCAAAGGTGCTTAAAGCACTTTAAAAAGAGAGAGCCATGAAATAGCAATGATATAAACCATTCTTGCTGATACCAATATCCAGATGTAGTAATTACACATAAATACCATTTACAAAGAGATGCACCTGCATTGGTTTAGTGCCTATTTCCAGGTAAGAGATTAGAAAACCCATCTTAGTCATACAATTTCTTATTTTCATTAATTTAATTCTTGAATAATTAATCATTTTACAATATTCAAAACCAAATAATAATACACTGATAACCAGTTAAAAAAAGCCCTGCCATTTCTGTCCTAACCCTCTAGTACCTCCATCCCATATATCATTATTTCCCATTTCCTTTGTACCTTCCAACGTTTATTCAAGAAGTCAATTTAAAAAGTGAATCAGCAAAACCTTGTATGTATGGATTTTAAAATAGGGAATGGACAGAGGAGGTATGATATACTGGTGTTTGTAAAAAGAAAACTTTCTACACAATATGTTTACCATTTTCTCTAGTTCATTTTTGTTTAGCATTCATTAACTACATTAATTGAAGAATAGCTTGTTGATTCTTCTCATGCAAAATTCTAGGTGCCGATTACAGAGAGAGAAACAGAGATAGGTCTCCCATAAAAGAACACCACCAATATATTCTAATGGAAACAAAATTAGGTGAATGACTAACTTTGCAATAAACAATAATTTTTATAAATTTAGTATTCTCTAATCAGGAAATTCCAATTTTCTACTGAGCCTGTTAGAGGAAATTGAATATTTAGAAAAGAACCGATAAAAACATAAATAGCTGGAAAGAGCAAACAAGGAGTGGGAAAAAATACTTGCGAAAACAGCTTTAGGAACATCCATAGTTACTAGCTTTCAACCACCAGGAAGGTGTCCAACCAAAATTAAGATTTAAATGCCTTGAGGGGAAACAGGAGTTTCAATATTTAGCAGTTTAGTTACTAAGAGAATATGTGACCTAAATTCACCGTAGAACTGCTCCTATTTTAAGTTACCTCACTTGTCCATTTCTCAAGCTTATAAATACACTGGTGATGTTATGGACACAAAAACATTTCAAAACAAAGACCACACAAGAATTTTAATATTAACTTGCATTGAGCTAACAAACTAACAAAATAAATAATATGTCCCCAGAGAACTCTGAACTGTAAGCAAGTACACAGGATTAGACTGCAGAGAAAGCCAGAAGTGACACTTGGTCAACCATTAGATCACCGCTGCATTCATGTGTACCCCTCCCAGTCATTCTAAAGAACTTTCCCAAGTGAAATAAGTTCAAATAAATATCTCCACTTTGTTTTACTATATATGAGGGTGCAGCATTTCGTTTTCAATGGAATACATTATCACATACCACTATGGTGATGGTCAGGTGTTGATGTCAAAAGCAAGCAGGTCTTGAAAGTAAATGTTAAAATTCAGTCAATATATAAACTTCACCAGATTTGCCACTCCTTTTTTCTATTCCCCTTATGATAGAACATGGTAGAGAAAAGAGATGCTGTTAATGGAATCATCTGGAAGGAAGTATGACATGAGCAAGTGATACCACCTTCATGGTGTTAAATACAAGTCACTTCAATTAGACCACTATATTTATTGGAATTCTCCAGAGAAACACAACCAATAGGACACACAGGCACATGTGTACACACACACACACATGCATGCACACACACACACTGTGGGGACAGGAGGAGGGGACATAAAGAGACTGAGAGAGAGAAAAACACAGATGAATTAATTGACTTACACAATTCTCAAAACCAGCAGACTGGAGACCCAAGGAAGAGTTGATGTAGAAGCTCAAGTCAGTCATTGGCAGTATTCCTCCTTCCTTGGGGAAGTCCATCTTTGTCCTGTAAATGATTACATGAGGCCCATTCACATTATAGAGAGCAATCTGTTTCATTCAGCATGCTGATTTAAATGTTAGTCTCACCTCTAAAATACTTTCATAAGCAACATCTAGAATAATGTTTCACCAACTATCTGGATAGAGTACATACCAAATAAACACATAAAATTAACTATTACAACAATTAATCCTCAAAAAATAGTTATTGGATAGTAAACATATTCCTGGAAAGTAGTACATAAATATGGTTTTAATACATAGATATCCAATGGGGCTTCTCAAACTAAGGCTGTTTCAACTGGCCCTCCTAATTGCAGAGGCAATACAGCTAGATGCACACGATAATTCAATAAATAATAGAATTGGATACTCTGGCCTTGAGTCCTGGAGAATTGTTGGTTGAAAGAAGTCTTGCTCTTCTAAAACTGGTTATCTGAAGTAAAGCCAAAGCATACTCATACCTACTTAGTTAGCAATCTAGTTCCCATTAAGTTCACTCAGTCCAGAAAGGTAGCCTCCTGCCTTAAATCCATGCCTTGTTCTCAGTTTGAGGCTCATTCCTGCCCTAGACCTCAGTGTCCTAGACCAGAGCCCAAATGTTCCCTTTTTCTTATGAACTGAGGCTGCTTTTGAAACTGGGTGCCCCCCTGGGGTTTTGGTAGTTAACAAGGTGCTCCTCCCCCATTGGGTGGTGGTAGTTAGCCCCTCCCCCTTAGATGTGGCAGTTAAACTGCCAGAAGTAGCATTTGGAATAGGAAGTTGGACTAGAAGCAGGGGGGATAAAAAGGCAGGGAGCAGAGACTAGTAGAAACAGAGACCTTTTGTGGAGGAGAGAGAACTTTTGGGGAGAGAACTTTTGAGAGAGAGAGAAAGAGAGAGAGAGAACTTTTGGGAGAGGAAAGAAGAGAATGGCAGGTGGCTAAAGAGTAGCCCTAGTGACCAGGCTAGGCAAAAGCCTCCTGGAAGAGTGAGCTGGAGATGACAAGGTGCCATGATATCTGGCAGCATGGCCAGTGTGGAGAGTATGGCGTTGCAGCAAGGTAATATGGAAAGCTCATACCTAGAGATGGCCAGCAATTCAGAAAGCTGAATTTTGCATCAGTAATTGTGGAATAAGTTTGAAGAGCATCTTGGAGAAGTGGAGCAGTGTGGAACACTGGAGAGAAAGGAAGAGAAGACGCTGGAGAAAGGACTGGACTTTGCGACAGTGCCTACCTCTGTGGTTCAGAGGGGCACCTTCTTGGACTGTGTCTTTGGGACCTTTGGGACTGAGAATAGTGACTGGAATAAGATGATTGGCCACTTGTGGCTTTAAGGGCTTTTCATTTTCCCTGTTGAACTCCCTTGTTAATAAAACCTGTTGTTAAACTGCATTTTGAGTGGCAACTGCTACACACGAGTGATACGGACCTGTGGCTTGTAAGTTGGAGGCTTTTGGCCCCCACCCTTTTTATCTGA
The DNA here is from genome assembly GCA_004024945.1 of Uropsilus gracilis. Taxonomy (NCBI): domain Eukaryota; kingdom Metazoa; phylum Chordata; class Mammalia; order Eulipotyphla; family Talpidae; genus Uropsilus; species Uropsilus gracilis. The sequence continues at coordinate 6,741 of PVHY01000717.1, read as the reverse complement.
TTTCACTTTAACTCCCCAAAACTGCTATTGGCCTGAATCAAATCATTACCATATAACTGTTATTCAGGGTTAGAGCTTGATGTGTCCCTGTGAGCACTTACTTTGAGTTTATATCCAATTCCAATGTGTGTGTGTGATAGGGGGAAAGAAGAGTGTGTTCCTCTCACAGCAACAAGCAACTCTCTAGATACTACTGGGTATCCTACAAATCAATTCAATTCTGTTATATTCTACCCATAGAGTGTATCAGATTCCACAGGTTAAGGGCTCAGTTCAGGACTACTTCCCCATCAACTGAAGTTGCCAGTCACAAGCCCAAGTTATCACTTGTGCCTCTGACCACCTATGGATTGTAGGTTCCACCCACCCTTTCTTGAGTTTGATCTACTTGCTAGAGTGGCTCACAGAACTCAAAGAAGCATTTTACTTACTAGATTATGGGTTTATTATTAAAAGGATGTAACTTAGGAACAGTCAGGTGGAAGAGATGTGTGTGCAAGGCATAGGAAAAGTGCAGCTTCCATTCCTCTCTAGGTATGACATTCTCCTCAAATCTCCCCATGTTCACCAACCCAGAAGTTCTCTGAACCCCATCCTTTTGAGTTCTTATGGAAACTTTGTAATATAGTCATGACTGATCTTGACCACTAGAGACTCATTCAACTTCTATTTCCTCTTCCCTCCTAGGAGATGGAGTTGGGGTGGAGGGAAGCCCCAAAGTTCTAACCCTTTAATGACACAGTTGGTTCCCCTAGCAACCAGAGCTCCCATCCAGAGTCATGGTTCACAAGTCACCTCATGAAAATAGCAGACCTTCATAACTCTCACCTCAGAAAATTAAGGCTTCAAGAACTCTCTGTCAGAAATATGAATCAAGGTCAGTTATGTATTTCTTATAATAAGTCACAATATCATAACACTATTTGGAACACTTTCTCCCAGCACCTATTATTCCCTTTCAATTTCCTTATTCTTAAGAGCTACTATAAAGACCACATAGGTATCTTACTTCTTCACATTCTAACTTAGAGTCCACTGCTTCCCCACTAGCCCATGTCAGCTTGTACAGCAGTACATGTCAGTACATGTACAGTACAGCAGTACAGGTACAGTAGCCTGTGTCAGCTTGTACAGCAGTAGATGAAAAGTGGGTGAGGGAAGTAGAAGTGAGTGATCCAACAGAAATATGAATATTCCAACGTATCCATTCTGCATGGTCAGATTCCTAAGTAAATATGCTCATAAAACTGAGTACATCTAGAATTTGTGGATTCTGTTATATCTTCTAGGAAAAAAATGTGAAAATTATATACTTACAAACAACAATATGCCATTATGTTTCTGTTAATGAGATTCACGGTTATTTTAACTCAATTGCAAAGGGATTTGCTTTATATGGGGATCAAATACTGAAAAATTACAATTTTAACAATAAAATAAGCCACAAACATTTTAAGGGCTAAAAGAAAAAAATCATTAAAAATATCTAAATATGTATAAAGCATAATAAGTCAGCATACCCAAGAGTGTCTACTTCATGAATTGGGCACCTCTGAAAAACATATTCCTTCCAGATACATGACAACTTTAACAGTAAGTTCTATTTCAGTCACAAATTATTTGTTATCATTCGTTCCAACTATCCTTATCATCCACAAATGGATTGTGAGCTCCCTCAGAGCAGGGCAACAGAACATATCAGTCATGTCACATCATTTTTATTGGTCAGCACTCCCCTGCTTCACCTCACCTCATCTTTGGCCACCCTGGCTGTCTTAGGTAGACAGAATTCAAGCTTGAATGGGAGTGAGGAGCCCATTGGGCAGGAAAACTAAATGAAGAAAAAAGAGTCCTCTTACCTGAGGCAATAGGAAATAGGTGTCAAAGTGGTGAATGAAGCCAAAAAGGATGCCAGCCCATCAAAGTCCATCTGCCAAGGAGAAAGTTAGAGAAAAACTCTAATCCTGGAGGGACCAGAGATGGGAATGATGGAACATTTGAGTTTACAAGCAAAGGAGAGAACTATGGAGGTGAGATCAATCATAACCAAATCAAGACTAAAAAGACGGAAGAGAAGTTATAGTAATTGTCCGGAATGCCTGCCAACCGTAGGGCCTGACTTCATAGGCTAACAACGATGTGTTAAACACAAAAGTAGGAAAGTCAGCCCAAGGTAAAGAATCCAGAATAGGATGGATTAATATTTCCTGTGGTACCTTGCACATAGTGAGTTCTCAGTTAATATTAAATGAGCTAGTGAAGCAATAACTAGTTACACACAGTTCTGATGGCCTGAAGGTTAACATGGCACATTAGCATGTGCTAGAATAAAATAAGTCAGTTAAGAGTTCACTACAGGATAAGCCATGGAAATTTTCTGACAATAAAATGAGAACAGCTTCAGAAGTCTAATAGCCTCAGCACAGCTATGGTGAGGCACATAGAAGAAGGAAGGAAATGTAGCGAAGCTGTATCTAGAGAACACTAATGCATTACTTACCAGGTGCCATATTTAGTTTGTGTTATGTCATTTAATGCTCCAAGGGATAGAAAGTACTCACAATTTTAAGGATGACAAAACTGGAGGCTCAGAAAAGTTAAGTGAGTTAGGTAAGGTCACAGTCAGCCAAATCCAGATCTGAATCCAAAATTCACATTCTTTTTGATCATGCCAGCACCCACCTCATGAAACAAAAACTGGAAAGAAACCCAGACTAGTCTGAGTGGACCATCTGAGACAGTGGCACCCTGTAAAGAGCAGGGCAAGAAAGCTCTCTGGAGAAAAAGAGATATGCCACTCCTGGAAAAGATACTGCAGGATAACACAAGAGACGAGAGGAGCTGGACCATCACTGGGGAAGTCTGTACCCAGCACAGAACGCTTCCACCATCAGCTGCTGGGAGTTGAATTCCCGAACCTAGATAACAGAAGTGTCTGACACAGAACCAGCAACACATGACAGACACCAGAAAGGATCCTAGAGAAGCGCACCACGTATTTGTCCGACAAGAAGTTCTTGACACGTTTGGTCTAACTATCTGCCTCAGTTGCTCCTGGAGATCTGAGCTGAATGATCTGTTGCTGTCCAGGAGTACAAGTGTGCACCCAGGGGAAAAAAAGGACATAGTTTCAGAGAAAGAAAAGACCAGCGGGTCCAACAAAGACCAACAGCTTGCAATGAAAGGAGTTGGAGTGACCAGAGGGGGGAAGGGGGAAAAGGGCTGTGGTGTGGGGAATAAGGAGTACAATACAACCATACACATGTGACCATTATTGCATGAAAATTACAAAATAAAAAAATAAAACTTAAAATTAAGATAAAAAGAAAAGATACTGCAGGACAACTCTACTTATGATTTAGAAGGGTTGATGTGTAGTAACAAAGCTACGGTTCAGGTAGTAATAATAACATTTACTAAAAATCTATTGCATACTTATCTCCTCTACTGCATGTGTAACATATAAGTTCTATCATCTCCAAAGCATTTGCATAGCTTGTGTCTCATCTGGCAGAGACAAAGATTCAGATACATGGGAAAATGCCCAAAAGTGAGTTTTCAGCAATGGAAAACAAGATTAGGGCAACAATAAATAGCCAACAGATGACTAGGCTGGACCTACCTATCTTCCTTCTATCTAAAACAAGAATTAGTCCAGGGGTCTTGGATGGGGTTGCATCTGCAGGTAGGATGGGTAGCCCCTGACTAGATGATGAATAGCTATAAAACTCTTAGATAAGTAGTTTCATTGAAAAATGCAACCATCTGCAGATCTCCCTATCAAGGGACATCTTGAGTTTGACACCTTTGAGGACATGTCCTATTGGTTGACTCCCTTGAGAATGATCACACTCCAGCACTTTGCTGAGTGGCACAGAAAACACTGAGCAGGGATTGGTGCTGCTGATCATCACTTCCTATGGCATCATCTCCTCTGTGACCCCACACTGAGGCTTCTGTGATACCTTCCCATCTGTCTGCTCATCCTTCAACCTCTCCTCTGTCCTTTGCAAGCTTTGTTCATTGTCTTTCAACATTCCCTAATTCAATAAATTAGTACCACCAGTTACTCAGTTGTACAAATGAGAACTGTAGATATTTTCCTCAGCATTTCCTTTTAATACCCAGGTTCAAGTGACCATGAATGAACTATCAAAATTACCTGCTAAATATCTCTAATCTACTCACTTCTTGCTGCTGCACTAGCCTAACCCAAACACCGTCACCTCTGATCTTATCTATTGACTCTCTCCTGGGATAAAACTCGTGCTCTGCCACATTCCAGCTGTGTGGGTTGCTGTAAAGATTCAATGACAACATGTATAAGAGCTCTTATAATGGTCTTAACACAGTAAGTGGAAAGTAACTGAGAGCTTTCCTAATTTTATCAGCAGTCACAATTAGTGCTCCATCATTTCATTCTCCACAGAGTAGCCAGTGTGACATTTTCCAAAAAGACTACAATCATATCCTCCCTTTGTTGAGTATACACTCTAATGGATTGCCATTGCCCTTAAGATGTCATATCTATCGATATTCTAAATATTCTGACTGACCCGGGTGTTATATGTATTGACATTGTAATGACAATGGAAAGATGGGGATAACTGAGATAAGTTAACTTTTCAGTTAAAAAAGAACCACTTTAACCAGCTGTGGTGGTGCATGGCTTTAATCCCAAGCCTAGGACAGGAGGCTAAAACTGGAAATCGTTGAGTCCACAGGTTCGAGACCCACCCGGGGCAACATAGAGAGATCTAGTCTCAAAAAATAGCTGGGTGTGGTGGTGCACTCCTGTAATCCCAGCTACCTGGGAGGCTGAGGCTGGGGATCGCTTGAATCCAGGGTATCCTGAGCAACAAGAGTCTGCGGTTCCCCGGGCAACATAGTGAGACCTAGCCTCAAAAAAACAAACAAACAAACAAAACACTTGTTTAGGAAGAGAAGAAGACCCATGAAACTCAAGGACAGACAAAACACTGACTACTTTTTACTTCTTTCCTAAACCAAAATAAACAGGTGGTCCTGCCAGGCGCAGTGGCTTGCACCTTTAATCCCAGCCTTGGGAGGCTAAAGCTAGGGATGACTCGAGTCCGCGGGTTCAGGACTACCCTGAAGCCGTCTCCAAGGGTTAGAGAGGGTCACCTGAGATGTGGCAACTGCTTCCCCTTGCATGAGATGCAGGTCTGCAAGGATTATCCCAGATTGGTGCCATCCACTTTGTGTGCCAGTCTCCTGAATTTTGTAGAGAGTCCTTAGTTCCTCCTCTTGCTGTGAATTTAATTGTATAGTTATTATATTATAATTGGACCCCCATAAATTCATATTGAAGTGGTATGCATTTGGACTGAGTCATGAAATCTTCCTGCTTTGCAGAAGTTAGTGTTCTAAAGATGCCAAATCTCATAAACAGGATGAAGTTAAAACTCCCTAAACTTGGACTAGAACTAGGAAGTACAGTATGAAACCACCACAGAGCTTCCCACTGCACTTTCCCTATCTTTACTATTACTCCATTGGCCTTAGTTCCTTACATTGTACTGGTTCCCTCCCATCCCAGGATCTTATTCTGGCCACCTAGCAGGCTCCTATTCCTTTTGATTAACTACTCTTTGTCCTTCCATTCTCAGCTCAAACCTTACTTCCTCAAAGAAGGCTTTGCTGACTTCTTTAAGATTTATAAACACTCTCAAATTGTCACATTCCTCTCCTGTATTGCATATATCATAGTGCCTGTTTTTCTTTGTGCAATTCTAGGATTCATTTCTGTTTCCCCTACCTGATTGTGTGTTCCATGACATTAAGGAGGCTATATGTTTTTGTTCACTCCTAACTGAACGGCACGAAGCATGCGTCTGGCCTATCATTAGTATTCAAAAAATTGGTAGACTAAATGAATGAATCTAACTTGTGCAGAAGAATTAAATGGAGGCTAAAAGAAATTGAAAGTTGAAATCATAAGTCTACAGATGAAATTGTAAAATGGTTTGGACCTGAAACAGTTTGAGGTTGTGGAAGCAAAAGTTCTTCGACCAAAATAGTATTTATAAAGGAAAAGCAAAGAGAATACAGTGGAGTTTAGACTAATGGAAAAACCAGGGGGAAGAAAAGAGGTTGTTTAACTCACTGAATCAAGACAGAAAACTGAACAAAATTTTTAAAGTTAGGTAGAATGTGTGTGTGTGTGTGTGTGTGTGTCTACATATACACACTTTAGAGTCTTTCACTTTCTAGATTTTTAAAAAACAAATCTCAAGCCATTTTTGTTTTTTGGTTTTGGATTTTTTTTAAGAGACCAAGTCTCACTATGTTCTCCAGGGTAGTCCCGAATCTGTGAACTCAAGTGATCCCTCGCCTCAGCTCCCAACGCTGGGATTACAGGCACACACTACCATGCCTGGCTATTTCAAGCCATTTTTGATAGAAAAGAAAAATCTGAAATAAATGAGAATTCCTAAGGCAAGAGAAACATCCATGCTTCTCTGGCCTTTTGTACTGCCAGCTTGATTTCCAGGGAATTCATCCTTATCCATAATTTTTCCCTCTACTTTATTTGACTACAACTGCTAGAATGACTCAGCTCAGTACTGGAATCTTTCACCTTCAAAACTCACCAATTCCAAATCAAAGTCCCACCTTCTTTATCCCTGGTGTTCTCCAACTGCTTCGTGTCTCCTATTTAGACTTGGTCCCAAGGCAGTTGCCACTGGACACTTTTCCAGCATTTCTTTTTTTTTTTTT